>JABUQX010063952.1:0-22500 GCA_015478945.1 Trachelipus rathkii
TTTATTACTATTTATTCAATGAGCTGGATTTGAAAACCTACATAACTATTATTATTATTGTATTGTTATTATAATTATTTATTATTATTATTATTATTAATTAATTATTATTATTATTATTATTATTAATTAATTATTAGTATATTTCATCTATATATGATTTAATCTTACTGAATATTATTAGTTATTATTATTACATTAACATATTTTATTGGTAAATTATTCCTATGAATATATTATATTCTCAAACTTAATTAATCATATTCTCCAATCTCATTTATTTTTCACATATTAATCTCATTTATTTTTATTTTTATTTGCTTATATACTTAATACTCTATAATCTCATTTAATTATTAAGGTCTTTTATTCTAATCAATAACTATTCAGTTGACAGATTAAATGTCAGCATTAATCTTAATTCAAAATATCCTTAACAATGAGTTGTCATACTTTCAAATAGAGTATACACTATTATCATCGTTAGATAACTATGATTATTGATACTACATCATCAAAGCGTCATGCATATGAAATATAACATCATTTTGAACAAATAAATATACGTAGACATCAGCAAAATTCACTGTCAAACATCATAAAACAACATATCACTAAATCAACGATAAACGCTAACATAATATTTCCTGAAACTTAAAACATATAGTACCGCAGCATACCATGCTACATTAAGTGAATAAACAGTAGACATTAACAAAGTATACCAATCTCAAACTCTATATACAAACTGATAGGTTTGGCAACAGCGCATCATACATAGGCGATTTGATTGTAGCAACTCTCTAAGTATTACTTCTTGAGCAGCTCTGAAGATTCATTCATTTCTAGTTATTCTTGAAAGATGTTAATGTGAATCCACAGAAAGGGGATCACATTACACCTTAAAATATTGGAGTTGTAATATGCCGGCATTTACCTCTATTCGAGTAAGGAGGGGTTAATTAGCTCATTCACTAGTCCCTTTCGGGCTGAGGCCTAATTATCATAAAGCGAGCTCTTTACCCTTCAGAAACTGATATCAGAGATAATACTTCAGATAATTTGGTGTGATGAATCAGATCTCATTGATTAGTATGGTGGTAGGTATGATCATACTCATGGAAGAGTTATGCACATAAGAGGGTAAATTTGTAGCAATATATGAAAAGTTAGATGATGGATTATTATTAGTATAGTAGACCATTAGGAGGAAACGAGTATCCAAATAGGATTTAGTACCAATACTTTTGTAATTAAGAGGTGGATATATAAGTCTTTGAGTGTTGGTATGTGACGTTTCTTCAATTGAGAAAGTACATGTGTAATTGCCATTGTCGAATTGCTAATGAGCTGTAGGGAAGAATAATTAGGTTTAGAAGATATTAGAAAGTATTTAGATATGAGTGCTGTCCTCACACTTGAAGTGTCTTAGTACCTCCTTCCTGGGAGAGGTTGTAAATTAATATATAATTATTATTATTTATATAATTATATATATATTTATATATTATTATTATTAATTATTAATTTAAATTTATTATTAATTTATCTTCAACAATAATTAATATATTTTGAATCATTTAAATATCTTAATTAATTAAAATGTATTTAATTATTTAAATATTTAGGTTATGTATATATATTTTTATTTATAAATATTATGATTTATATTCTGACATTAATATTGCCTTCAACTTATAATTATTTTAATATTATTTTATTATTAATTATTATTATCAGTTGTTAATGATTATGAAGTAGTCATTTATCTAGTTATATTATTCATTATCAAAATTAATATATTATTAAATATTATATTATATTTATTAGAAATATTATAGGATATTATTATTATTATTAATTATTAATTTATAATTAATTTATTTAATTTATATTTAATATTATTTTTTATATTTGATTATTTAAATATTATTATATTTATTTACATGATATTGATATCATAAATATTATATTAATTGTTAATTTATATTTAATTTAATACTTATTATTATTTATAATTATCCGATTATTTAAATTATTTAAATTTAACTAATCATATTATTTATATTTATAATACTTTATATAATTATTAATTATATATATTATATTATATTATAATTTAACATTATATTATTTATATTATATATATTAATTAATAATTATTTATATTAGTATTATTTATAAATTATAATTATATATTTTATTCTATATAAATATTATTATATATATCTATAGGTATATAAACTAATCATATAAGGCTAAACTTATTAGAAAAATTTATCTTGATGCTATAGGATACAACTATCAATTCTACAATACTCTAAATTGTTAGCTATCACCTACTACAATACTATATACTATATACCATATATTATTATATAAACCAGACAAAAAATATTATACACGATATATAGAAATACAATATAATTTTTCGAATATTCAAAATGGTTACTTTCTAATTAATCCACTGTACCAATATTATCAAACGTTCAATATAGTTAGGTTCAGGGTGTAAAGTGTTAGGTTAAGAGATAAGAGAAAGTTAGGTTGGTTAGGTTAGGTTAAATGTGTTTTAAGTTAGCTTAATTATACTAAATGGGTAACTCAAAAAAATAAATAAATAAAAAAGTTACAAAAATGTCACAACGAAAAATTAAATGCGATTTACTAATGTATTTACCCCAAAATTATTAAAATAACGATACATTAATTATTGATTTTCGCTCCTGGAGTCAACCATTTATAATATCACTAATATATATATTATA
Source organism: Trachelipus rathkii (assembly GCA_015478945.1). Classification (NCBI taxonomy): domain Eukaryota; kingdom Metazoa; phylum Arthropoda; class Malacostraca; order Isopoda; family Trachelipodidae; genus Trachelipus; species Trachelipus rathkii. The sequence goes on from JABUQX010063952.1 coordinate 2,769, forward strand.
TTATGAAATATTATTATTAATAAATTATTATTATATATTTGTTGTAGTAGGTGTTGTTTGTTGTATTTTGGTGTTTGTGTATGTTTTTTTTGGTTTTCATGGAGATATTACTTATGTGAGTTATTAGATTAATAGTACAATATATAATAGAAAATTAGTATAAGAAATTAATGTAGGCATTTACTATATTCAACACCATGTTTAACGTATATATATATATAATATAAGTAACGTATATATATTATTATACTTGACTTATATTTATAAATTATTATCGTATTTATGTAATAGTAGAGTATCACTTATATTGGAAATCAAATTTAGAGTTGTACGAAAAGTTTTTAATAGATATACTCAATAAGTTTCGCTATAGGAGAAGTCAATTTACTATATAGTATAGATAGGTAATATACAAGGTATAGACCTATAAGTACTATAAATACTTATAATTATTATTTTTTTCTTTTATTTTTTCAGAATTCTATGCGATGAAAGAAAATTAGCATAAATTGAGAACGTTTTATAACCTATATTCCATATATATTCAATATTGATTTATTTATCGATAAATTGCACAAGTAAATTAATTTTATTTAGATTTAGTTAAATTTGAAAAAATCTTGAAATTTTTGAATTTACTTCGAATGGCAATAAATATTGTTTGAAACATTGTTATTATTTTGAAATTGAAGTGCGGAATGTAGCTACGGGTGAAAAAAAGAAAAATGTAAATTATGATACAAAGATCTATTTATGTACTACAATAGAAATGTCGGCGTAAGATATAGCGGAAGACTACGAGTAGTAACTCTTCGTTTCCGATTAAGGCGCCATTTCTGCTCTGAGTGTGACTCGTGTTGAGCAAGTTTAGAGGGACAAGAATAATCTCCACTATAGATAAAAGTATCCGCGAGAGAATTTCCTCACACACGATGCTTTTTATTCTAATTATTATCAATTTGTTACTTACTATCATATTTATAGATAGATATATTATATTGTTTTCTATAATATATAATATATCCGATAGTAATTATAATTATCTAATTATAATTAATTGACTAAGACGGTTCACAGATCTCTGTCGGTATTGAGCGAATTCATGAGGGGGTGGGACGAAGTCGTCTCTCCGTCGTCCCGCCGTGGTTAAGTGTGCACGAGAGAAACACCTTTGGAGTCTTCGATCCATATACAATGCGAGTATTCAAAATATTATATATTCTGTGTGTTTATTAGACCTAGTCGCTATTAATCAAAACGAAAACAAAAAACACCTTATATGGAACAATATTAACTGTCTCTTAAGGTGCTACTCTCTTATTCGTTTCCCTCTGACACACATACGAAAACAAATAATTTACATCTGTGTTGTTTCTTTCGCTATATATTCTGTTGAGCAGAACTTCTATGTAAAAGCGATATATGTCTATTCTATATTATATATGGGCATATCAATATATAAGTCTCCGACGAATATTGTGATAAAATGTTTTTCTTCACGTCAATAATAGATTTTATGTCACCAAACTTCGTAGATATATGTTCACTACCTATGGTTATTCTTATGGATTTTATATAACATATACATTTTAACTACACAACCACATAAAAGATTTATTGTAAGCGAATAATAAATAAAGAGCGATCAGAAAGTACTAGTATATAATAACATATATTCAACTAAAAAGTTACTAAAATAAATATTTGGACACTAAATAATAACAAAAAAATAAATAAAAAATTATACATAACAAAATCGCATATTCTTCATTGAAATAATAGCTACAATATTTGTTTTATCCAGTAGCGAAAATAATTAAAAAAAAGTTATTTTGATAACTAATTTTTGTAGTCATTTGATTTTTGGTAGTCACTATTTCGCTATTGAGCTGATTATTGTGTCTGTCCATATGATATACTCTTTTCTATCTGTTTGTATAATAGTCAAGTTTTCTCTGTCTTTTCATTATTAGCTTTGATACATAAGCTTATTTTGCACTCACTTATTTTAATTTAACCCTATATTTCAATAAACTTTCTCCCTCGGAGCACACGCTGTCAACATATTCACTCAAGACGAACAAACACATATTTTATATTCCTAACCTGAGCTCACTATGATTTATTCACAGTCAACATGAAAGTACATATTCATCCCTCTTCGAGAATAACTATTACCCTTTACAGACTCTAATCACTATATACTCACAATATAACCTGTGGTTGTGGGGAGAAATAGGATATAATCTATTTTTTTTTGTTTATTTATCGCTACAATACTATTCTGGAGTGGATCTCTTCTGACAGTTTATTGTAGAAGGGCGAACCTTAAAAGGCGAAGTATGTTAACTGTGGGTTGGAACTGCGCTCCATTATCTCAACCCTATCTCCTTATAGAGTTTATATTGCGTGACTCTCGCCAAATTTGCCGTCGTATGTATTGCGATGAACTCTGCGTAAAACGGCTTCTAATTACTTCGGAAAACGAATTTGTATTAATTACTGAGATTCGATGTGGTAAACATGGAAATAGATAGGAGAGTATATTTGAGTAGTAAGTGATGATTGTGAGAAGAGAAAGGAAGAAGATAAGAAGTGTGAATGGATAGAGTGAGATAGAGAAAAAGGGACAGATGTATGGAAGAGTAGTTACGTCAGGCTAGTAGGAGACAGAGGAGACAGAGATGAAAGAGAGAACGAGATTGAAGAAAGAATGTAAGTGAGTGTAGGTAGGTGAACTCGAGAGAGAGTAGGTATGAGAGATAGGGTGTGCAGAGGAAAGAGAGAAATATGGGAGAAAAGAGAGGAAAGAAGAGAGAGAGAGAGATGCAGAGAGAGTATTGGAGAATGAGTGAGAGAGCGTAGAGAGAGAAAGAGAAGAGAGAGAGAGAGAGAGAGAGAGAGAGAGAGAGAGAAGACCAGAAAGCACTGATGTAGAGAAGAGCAATAGTGTAGAGTGAATAGTAAGTCCTAAAGAGAAAGAAATAGCAAAGAGATTGGACATTATTAATCTATTTGGTGATTTTACTAACTAGTTGAAAAGGTCAGTTGTATGTGTGGTTGTGACGTACCCGCCGCATAAAACGTGTATGGTAAATCTTAAACCGTAGACAGACAGACTTTACTTAGATTTGGGAATATGAATCATCCAGATATAGAATGGTCGAAATGATTGAGGATTGTGAAGTATGATGCTTTCCAAGAAATTGCGAAAAGACTAGTTGACTTGGGGGACCTGAATTGATGTTATAGAACTACTTAACGTGATACAACATAAAAAGGATGGTATAACAGGTGATTTTGAGGCGTTAGCTACTTCAGCTGAGAAATGGATAAATTAATCAACATTGTTATATTGATTTATATTGAAAAGATAGAGAGGTAAATTGTTGTGTAAGTATACTAATTTCTATTATAACACAAGAGTAATAAAACAACATTATATAAGTAATAATTAATATTGAAGTATGTAATGAGAGTAATAAGGAGATTATAAATAATAAGGTAGAGATGGTATCAATGAAGTGTGAAAAGATACAATTAGAATTGAATTTATAGTTAGATTGAGATTGAAATAGAAGGAGATGTTGAGTTATGATGTTAGGGAATTGTATATATATTACAGTGAGAGGGTTTATATATAAAGAATGGGATATAACAAGAGTAATCAATTAAAAGTAATGTTTACATATATAAAAATATGTAAATAAAAAAATATTAAAAGTAATTAGTTTTTGATTATTGATGGAGAGGAGAGTGATTACAATAATAAATAATAATAAAATAAATGAAAATAGAGATAAGTAGAGTAAATAATTAAGAGTAAGTAAAAAATGAAAGATTTAAAAGTGAAACAGAAACTATAATAATAAATATAGGAATAAGTATAAGATATATAGATAAGAGAACTCGAGCATATAGTCACATACTAGTAAAAAAATAATTCGGAAATATTGAAATATGTGAACAAAGTTGATAACTAAAAAATAATAATGAAAATCAAATCATGGATGAGGATCAAATATGAAGGAATGCAATGTTTAAATAATAGTAGCATAAGAATGAAAAGAGTATGAATTGAGAATTAGATGCATATTAAAGTAATGAAGAATGTAAGAAATTGTTAACAGTGGAAATTGGTGGAAATAGAGAAAATAGGATAGAATTGAAAATAATAAGCGGTTAATAAGAGTTAAAATAAAGAAGCGTGGTTGAAATATGATAATCTATATTAAATAAATATCCTACTACTAATAAAAAGAATAAGAAATTTTTTGTAAATTATATAAATAAATAATTAATAAGAATAATAATGAGGAGAGTAAAAAAGAGTAAATAATCAAAGAGTTGCATACGTAGAATAAAGTATAAAACAAGAAGGTAAATGAACAGTATTGGATAAGAGGATGAATGGGGACTTTACAAGGGAAAAAAGGTAAAGACTCTTCTGGAAAGATAAGACGCGAGAAAGGTTAAAGTAAATAATGAGAATAAAGGGAACCTTTTCTTAGAAATTAATTAAAATTAAGAGTAATGAGTAATGATAGCTTATTTTGTAAATCTGATAAATTAAGAAACGGATGATGAGAGAGTGGATGATTGGAATAGATCACTTCGAGAATAAATCTAGATCACATGAATAATAATAATTTAACAGTAATAATAATGAAGAGGTGATAAGCTAGAATAATTGAGTGTTATGGGATTGATGGTTGATATTATTATTATTATTAAGATAAAATTAAGGTAATATATTGGTACATTTTAGTGTGGATTTATGGTTATTATGTATAATGTGAATCTATTATTATTATTATTATTATAATGATTAGAGGAGGTATTTGAGTGTAGTATATGTGAAGATTAATGTTTAAGATATGTGATTAATTATATTCTGCAATGTTATATTACTTTATTTTTAATTATTTTTTATTTTATTTTATTTATTGTATGACATTTTTTATCATTGGTTTATGGAATATTGATTACTAACAATCTGTGATGGAGTCTGAGATGTGTATGATTGATTCTTGTGAATTTCTAGGAATTGTTGTAAATATTAGATATACTTAGATCACGTTTTATTTATTATTTGTAAGGGTATTATAGTTATTTCCAGCATATGAGCTTGATTTGTGTAATGGTAAGAGCTGGATATATATTTTTTATTTTTATGATTTAAACCACTATATATTATATAAGGGTAGGGAGTTAATATATGGGGTTAATCTGTATGAATTAATTAATTAAGTTGGGAATAATTAATTTTATAGTTTATTATTATTGAGTGTTGTAATGGATGTAAGATATAAATTATTATTATTATTATTATTCATTTATGTTACATTTGGATTTATTTTATTATGTGTCGAAATATAGATGATGCGTTATGAGTTGTACTGAGAGTGTACTGATTTGGTGAAAGAACAAGGTACATCTATTTATATGGATGTTGGTAAATATCAGATAGGATATCAGTGGTAATAGTGATACGACATAGATCTTGGACACTCTATGAAATAAATCCCTTAATTGATATATAAAGTGCAGTAAGAGAAGAATAGAATAATTTGTAGGCTTTGTGATTATATTATTAATTGTTGCAACCAAAAAAGCGCAGTATGGCAACACGACGTTATAGGCTCATCAGGTAAGAAAGAAAAGACCTTTCTAATATATAGAGTCAGGAATGGCCAAGTATAGCACTATACAATGAGTGCTATCGAGTTACATTGGTGATGCTTCTGACCTAGGAAAACGCACAAGGAAAATTACTAAATTGATCGGAATATTAACTAGAAAGAGAGACTCGTGTAAGATAATATCAAGGTGTCCTATACGGAAGTGATACGTCCACTGCGGATATGAGGAATCTATATCAGCAATAAACGGAGTTAGGTATGACATTTTGAGGTAAAAGTGTCTCCATAAACTATCTGCTTGTGTAATGTGACGACACTCTAAGATTATAGTTGTATATGGATGGGCCGTCTATAAAGTAAGGAGTATATTGTTGCGAGAGAAGCTTGGTAGCGGAGTGGCAGGTTATAACTGCGGCTTCAAAGTAAAATGATTTGTGGAATGAAAATTTGTGTGAAGGATTGAAGTGGAATGTGCTGAGCAGCAAAATACGACATTAGATATACTAGGGTGAATATGAGAGATGAGTTGATTTATGTGTAGCGCGACACTCATTGACGAGAGAAGAGATACACATGTGTTTTGAGAAGATGGTACTTTTGGTGAATGTACATTTTATGAGAAATTATATCTTTAATAGAGAATTAGGTCAGTGAGTATGTAAAAGGAGGGGTTTGAAAAGTAAACGTAGATAAGAGTAAAGGTTATGGTTGATGTATGTAGTATGTATTACGATCAATTTCTTCAGTGAGTGAAGTTATAATTGTTTAATGTATTTAGTGAGTATTGATGTATTATTATTATTATTATTATGTATTATTATTATTATTAATTATTATTAATTCAATTATATATTTTATCTTGTATTATATTATTAATTATTATTATTAGTAAGTTCCTGATAGTTTAATATTTATAAAGTGATGTTAATGTGTTTGGATTGATGAATTGATTAGTGAACGGTGATGTATGCAATTGAGAGATTTTAGTAATGTTTTATATTAAAGTTGTGAATGGCAGGAAGGTTGATCTATGGTTAGTGCATATTATATAAAATTGTATGAGTTGAAATTGTTATATAAGTGTACATTATTATATAATTCTATGAGTGCAGCTAGGGTCTTACATGAAGGGTATGTTGTTAAGTTTGTTACGCCAGTAGTAGTAGTAGTAGTTGATGTTTAAGTTTTGTAAGTTAGTAGTTGAAGAGTACTATGGACTGTGGAGAATAAGAAGTAGTATAAGGAGTCTTAAGTATAAGTTAATATATCTATAATTATGTATTTGTATTTCAGAGGGATCATAATTATATCCTTATATAATGGGGTACATTTGACTAATGTAATTAGTGTGGGTAAGAATAGATAATTATATGATAAAAATGAGGGTAAAGTATACCGTATAAGTGTCAGGGTTATTATGGGGTGGAATCCTATTTGATTATGAAAGGGAGAGGTTAAATGAGAGAGATATTATAATTCGAAATGTTATTGTTTTTTATTATTGGATAAGTATTTTATGTTATTTATTGTCATATTAGTTGAATAAGGATGAATGATATGTCGTATTTAGTGTTAAATGCGGATTAATTGTATAGATTGGTGAGTGTGTTGATGGTATTATTATTATTATTATTATTATTATTATTATTATTATTAATTTATTATTATTATATTTTTATTATTACTATTATTATTATTATTTTAATTATTATTTTAATTATTATTATTATTATTATTATTATTATTATTATTATTATTTATTATTATTATTATTATTTTATTATCAATTATAATACCTTAATTATTATTAAAGTATTATTATTATTATTATTATTATTATTATTATTATTATTATTATTATTATTATTATTATTATTATTATTATTATTATTATTATTATTATTATTAAAATTATTAAGCACAGAGTGGTCCAGTGGGGAAACGAAGGAGTGGGGTTTTCCACAGAATCGAAAGCAAAATCTGGCCATTTCTTCCAATCACAATATAAGTCGTAAGTATTATTTACATTCATTTCAATAGCCTGAATAAACACAGCCATACGCAATATATATATATATATATATATATATATAATATATATATTAGTTGTTATATTTATATATTTTTATAAATAACCGCCGGCTATTAGGAGGAACCGAAGATAAAAAGTGGATTATAATGGATATCGGTTGAAACAAATTGTCTGAAAGAGGTAGAGAAATAATGTGAGTTATTGGCATGAGGGATACGAGATATTAAAAGGTGACTATGTTTAAGGTAAGAGAATGGCGGGGTATTTTTGATATGGGGCATGGTTGTGGCATACACCTGATGACCAGGTAGTAATAGTAAACCCTTACATTGAACTGATTATTCAATACTCATAATTAGTGGTAAGGTAGTCCTATTCGAACGGTCTAAACATTGAAATGACTCTATAAGGTGATGTGATTTCTGTCTTGAGATGTACGAAGTTCTCACTAATTATATTATAGGATATACAGAGGGGGCGGTAAAGGCTAGTGAGTGAGCTTTTATTTTCTCGAACATTTGTGTCATAATTTCACTACTATATACTAATACTGCTTTTCTTTTTCCCAGATGCTTGTAGCTCAGTCATATTATCCTATTATCTTGATATATATATAATATATATATATATATTATATATATACCAATTCGTTGTGGGGTGATATAGTGATAAAGTAGGTAGATGTGAAGTGTAGTGTGTGTGTGATGATAGGAGATGAGAAAGATGATAGGTGAATGTGTAGTTGTGTAGTTGTAGTTGTAGTGTGTTAGTGGAGGTGACTAGATGGAAGCTGGGAGAATTTTCCTGTTATATATGTAGAAGAGTAAGAAAGGTATTTGTTTGGACTTAACAACTCTATTTAGTATTATATTATTATCTAAAAAGTTAATTTATATTATTACTTGGGGAATAAGTAAACTCAATATTTTAAAATTAATTTGAAAATAAAAATTTATTTTCTTAATTTGAAAATAAGAAATTAATTAATAATTAACCCAGAGTAAGTATTTCAAGTTGTAAAATAAAATATTTACTATATATTGAGAAGGGGGGTAATACGTGAGGGATGAGATTTCAAAAATAATAAAACCCTTATATATTATAATTTGAGGATCAATATGTTTTAAAAATAATATATTTCGGGTAAAGTAACATTAAAATATAATATAATATTAATTATTCATATACTTATATATATTGTTGTTGAATAGATAAATAATGTATTATATATTATATAATATTAATTATATTATTATATTATTATATTTTATTATTATTTATTTAATTATTTAATTTTATTATTATTATTATTATTATTATTTATAATAAATTATTTATTATTTTTTTATTATTATTACATTTAGGATTTATTATAATTTATTTTTAATATTATATGTGGATTGGATCAATTTATTTCTATGAATAAAAGTGTCGATTTATATTTCTCATGTTAATTTTTACATTAATTTATTTTAGGGATTAAATACATTTATAAAATTACAAGGACACTTAGAATCTAGAAGGTCACTCGATAGTTACTATGACCTAACCTAACATACAGGTAATGTTTAATCTCTATATATCTCTTTAAATCTCTAATCTTATATTATTATATTACCAAATACTATAATCCTATATATAAATTCATCTAATCATTATATAATTAACTATTGGATTAAGTCAAAATACTATTAATATAAATTGATTCCATATTAATTATTCAATTATTAATTATTATTATTATTATTATTATTATATTTATTGTACTTAATTACTTTTAGGCTAATATCTAAACATATAAATTGTTATTTTGTTATATTTGAGTTATTTTTATATAATTCTTTAATTATTATATATAATCTATATATTATGATTATTAAATTATTATTATTTATAATTATATTTATAATTATATTAATTATTATTATTATTATTAATTATTAATTATTATTATTATTATATTATTATTATAATATATTATTATAATTATTTAATTATATAATGATTTAATTATTATTAATTATTATTAATTGTTAAGATTATTTAATGATATTAATTACGTATTAATTAATTATTAATTAATTATTTATAATTATTAAATTATTATTTATATATATAACTATTTATACTTACTATTTTATATATATATATAAACTATTACTTAATATACCTAATTTAACTATTTATTATTATTATTTAATAATTTAATTATTATTATATTATTAATTATTATTATTAATTATTAATAATTATTAATTATATATTATTATTATTAATTTAATTAAATTATTAATTATTATTAATTATAAATTCTATTATATTTAATTATTATTCTAATATATATATATATTAGTTCTAGCTTTCAATAATTTAATTAGTAATATAAACATTCTAAATATGTAGTACAATTAACTAGAGGTATTTAATTATTAGGGCATTGTTAAAATTATTTATTTATGGTTAATTAATCGAAATAAGAAATGTAGAAATTAGGTAATTGCCTAATATTTTCAATTATTATGTTATTAAATTGTTTTGCATAGCATTATCTGTTGTTTCTAAGAAGGAAAAAAGATGAGAGCATATTTATGATTTTCTAGACATGAGTACTTTGTAACATATGGACACTTATTGGTTTATTACTAAATCATTTATATAGGTATTTAATAAATTTAAGATGGGAAGAGTATAAGAATATCTAGCATTGTCTCAAAGTGACATTATAAATTGTGATTGATAGTTGTGTGGTTCTGTTAAAGTAGTATTAGTGTGTGTGATGTGTTGATTGTGTGTGTGGGTAAATCGATGTTCGATGTGTGTCGTGGGTGGGCCGAGTTCGTAGCGGAGTAGATTGTGTATGTTTGATAATATAAGAAATATTGTGGATAATAATGTTCAAACGGAAAGAATTAAAAATTCTGCAGAATTGATATCTTTTCAATGTGACACATTTCACCTTTATAATAAGACAAATTGTTCAAGGCGACTTATTATATTTTTTTTGAAAAATATGGCATCCCTCCCTCACGTCCTTATGGAGTGTATATTGACGTTTCACTTTGTCCGTCTCCATAATTTTTAATAAAGGACACCGTGTATTTAATAATCCTTACACTACATTTAAAGATCTGTCTGTCTATAAAAAACCTAAAAATGTTAATTCTGCTTAAGTGTGCTATGTTGTGAACACGCACTCTCATCAAACATAATTCTGAAAACTTGAGAGCAGGATATAATAACAAGTCATCAGACTAATCGTACTCGAGATATATCACTGTGAAAATACTAATAATATCACACTACTACCTAGGAGAAGACTCGAGTAGAAATTGGCTCAAGCTATATTACAAAAAATTATCAATCTTATCGAACACTCGCGTATAATATATTTCCATTTGATAGTAAGAGAGCCTATATTCTTGATTGTGCAATAGTATTGGTAATATTTCAACTTCTATTTACCAGATTATTTATTCATATAAGTTATAATAATATTATTAACAATATTCTCGCATTACGGCCTGTAGACATATACACACATAATGCACATGTACCTATAACGCACAATCGTAAAGAAGAGAATTTTGCAGATTCAAAGACATGTATAAGGGATATGCTGAGAGGAGAAATATTAAGATGTCGCGTTTTCTACTCTGCGAAGCGCGTTGTTTTTCAGGTATCATATAAATTTAAGTAAACAAAGAGATTGGAACCAGTATGAGGTAAGAGCTCAAGGCTTTGGGTCATGTGGCAAGAAGATAATAACCTTGCCGCCATGAAGCTTATATACTTTATTATTATAATTGCTAATCATTTATATACTACTATTATTTACAACTCTATTTTATCATTAATTGATTATTACTATTCAATATGTAAATGTCTATAAATTAATTAATTGAAGTATATGATTGAGTTTATAATATATCTAGTGATATTCCATATTATGAATTATGAAGACTAATTAATATTATTATTTAATTAACTAGTTTTTAAATATTTATTATTATCTAATTAAATTTATCTGGAGTATTGATTTGTAATAACTTTTCTAGAGTTTTTATTCTTTATTGCTAATGTATTATGATCAGTAAAATCATTGAATAGAAGCCATTAATAATCTATACTATTAGTATATAATCTATATTAAAAGCCCCATTATTGATTAGTTATTATAATATTATTATTAGTGATTGGATAATAAGCAATTTATATTAAATTATGTACTTTACATATTTCTTATAGATAAAGAAACTCTGATATAGCAGTTGCATAAGAAAATATCATGCTTAAGTATTAAAGTTTAAATTCTATAATGATTAGCATATTCTTTTTATAATATTATTAATAATATAAGATTAAAAAATTTATTTAGAAATAATAATAGTAGATAATAGTAATAATAAGATAAGTTAATAGTAAGTTAAGTAAGTAGTATAGTAGTAGTATATAGTATAGTATATAAATGTAGTAGATTAGATAGATTAGAATAATAAATAATAGTAATAATAATAATAAAATAATCGATTTAAATATAATTTAATTATAATTATTTTTATTTCATATATTTATTATGTAAGTTAATATATTATTATTTATCTGTGATCATGGTAGGCTATATCGTTATAAATTAAATACTCGAAATGTAATACTATATAAATATAAATTATTATTGATGTATTCCATATTATTATTTTAATGGATTATTCCATAAAAATAGTTAAGGTAACTACATTTATTTGTTATAGCTTTATTACGTATGACCTCATTTATTATAATTGCGTATTAGAAATTGGCAACTGCACATTAAAGAGGCTTGTAATTATGAACGAAGATGGAGGATGGGAAAGCGTTGTTGAACGTTATATAATACTTTTAAGCCGCTATGGACAAGTTTATTCTCCTAGGTCTTTGCCGAGAATCTCATGATTCAAAATTTGAATATATTAACAAGTTCGGACCCAGTGTATTATATCCTCACATTTTATAAGCAGGACGCTATATAACTCATAACCTATAACCTATAACTACTAACCTAAACACTTACCTAACCTAATATAAATATATATAATATCATAACTATTGATATATGAACTATAAATAATTATTTCAATTTATATTATAATATATATATATATATATATATATATATATATATATATATATATAATACCTAGTTATATATTAGTGAATTCATAGAGAAACTATTTAGAGATAGGTATTCTTGGATTTTTATACGTACTCTAATATCATAACTATAATTATATATGAGTGAGGTATGGTATTTACGAGTAATATATAACTAAATAATCCTCAACTAAGTCACTAGAGTACATGTTTCATACTAAAATTTATATACACTACGAGGCCATTTAATTAATTATATAATTATATATATATATATATATATTAATTTATATATATTAATATATATATTATATAATTATATAAATATATATATATATATTAATATTAATTAATATAATTATATATATATAATATAATTATATATATAAATATATATATATATATATATTAATATATTAATATATTAATATATATATATATTAATATATAATATATATTAAAAGCAAAAAAAATCAATAAAAATCAATGATTTTTTTATAAAAAGAAAAATCGCAGATATATATAATAATCAGTTAGATTTTTTTCGTGGGCTATCATATACTCATGGTTAAGAATTGATTATTATTATAAGTTAATAAGTAATAGTTATCTATACGTCGAGATAATACTCACTAGACTAGATCTATTGAATTGTCCGTCATAAATTGGTAAACTTCGCATTGAAATGTAATACTGCAATTAATATATTCAATTCATCCCTCACAGTTAAACACTATAATAGGAGTTATACTCATGCACACTTATAGATAACAAGGCTGATAATATAACGCTTGTTTGAAGTCCCCTGTGCAGAATAAACGTGATTAAATTTTCAGGCTATCTGATTTAAATTAAACCAATGATATGTTTATAATTATATTAAATATAAAACACAATTATTCCATTGTACGTCATTAAAAATTGAATCTAATATATGATAAATTTCTAATCAAAGAAATCCTTCTGCCAATAAGTAGAGTAAACAGTATCATTATAAATATAATATAAGTGATGAGGGTTATAATAAATTTATGTAAACGGGTAGTTTCATGTATACGGGGTTGTATATAGCAAAATATACTAATATATTCTCATTATTTTCCATGCTACAAATTTAAAATTATATATAATATATATTATATATATATATATAATATTAATATATATATATTATAATCTTTATATTTGAATGAAAAAATATATATTTTAAAATTCAACAATATATACCATAAAAAATATATATGTATATATATTTAATATTATATATATATGAGGGAGAGTACATAAACGCATACTCGAACTGAATGAAATTAATTACCTCCCATTTTTAATGGAGCGTCTTTCTCTTTTGCGTTCATAATTCTTCACTAACACATCCATCTCTACAAAGTATAGGCAACATATATTAATTTACTAACAACACCTAATTTATCCTATCACATTAACATTAATACACTATGATTAAAGTACTAAATCAACCCACCCCACTTCTAGATAAAACCTTACAGACATCCCTACTATTCATATCCCTACCTGTGTGCGGGGGAAAAAGAATTTCCCACATCGTATGTCCTGCGTGTCGTAGAAGTACGACTAGCGAGCGCGGCGTATGGAGCCATAGTTGGGTTGGCTGCCCTAGGCACGGGAGCCTTCGAGCACGCGCGACGGGGAACAATAGTGAGGGCTCTGTGCAAGGAAAGATTCTTGCAAATGACAGCTCCGCTAGGCGGAGGGTCGCAGGAAGGATAGCCGTCGTGATCGCCGTAAACGACCTTCTAACTTTCGGCGAAAATTGTATGAACGCGTAATGGGTAGCATGGAAATGTCAGAAGGAATAAATGTTTGAGGAGAAGACGGACGAGAGGTGATGCGGGACTGTTTCCAAATTAGAAAAGCCGGCAAAAGATTAGACGGGGATTGTCTCGCGGCGACTGTGAACTGACCAACATACACGCACTGGGAAGGGAGGGGGAAAGAAAAATGGTGAAATTAAGTCGGTGTGATGTGAAATGTCGTTAGGCCGCGTGCTGGTGTGGACACGAGAATGCAAGAGAGGGAGAGAAGGAAGCTCTGCAAGTTATTTTGATCTCTGCCAGGGTATAGGCGCGAGACGCGATGGACCTGGTACACCAAGCTAAAGTGGTATCAGTACCACTTTGTGTTGTGGACGCCATCCTGAGAATTCTAAGAGCGGTTTGGTATCAATTTAAGTTGAAAAAGGTCCAAGGTAAGTGTGTGGTTGCTAGACGTATGGTCCAATCTGAGAGGAAACGTTGAAGAGAAGTACGATTTTTTGGGATAATTTGAATCGCACTGTTTTCTGGGAGGTAGTGGCTGTTAAGTAATTTATGGAAGATTACACAGCTTGAATCAGTGACTCTGCGCATGGTATACTGAATTGGAGTATATGGAGTGCAGGACTGAGTAAGCAGAGTTAAAAGGGCAGTGGTATATAATTATCAAAACATGGTGGTTTTGGGGTGGGGGAGAAAACGAAGAATGTTTAGAGGATAGGAATAAGTCGATCTTTCTAGATTTCTGTGAAGAGAGAGGTAACATGTGTGTTATAGTATATAACATTCTTTTCTTTAAAAATCAGCCTTAGTATGTATTCAATAATCATTTACTATTTTTTAAAAGAGGTTTTCGCGAAGAGCGTACTTATTGAGATCGGGTCACTCTGAATTCCAGAGAGATGTGTAAGTTAATATGATGTGATTTATCTTGTATGTGTTGGTCGTATAAGAAAAGTATTGTTTTGTATAGTAGATGATATGGATCGCGATTAATACAAGGACCATAGACCAACGCGTGTACTCCTAAAGTAGAATTAGTGAGATTATACGGTATCATTTAAGTATTTAGTTCTAAATATGTATAAATTAAGTTAGTGTGAGTAGGCATTGAGATGTGAGAGGAAGGATGATAACGTAAAAGGTAATGATTAAGGTAAATAATATAAGTAAGTGAGATAGTTAAAAGTATTGAGCAATGAGAAGTAAAGATAAGTTATAGTAAGATGACGCTGCGCTAGTAAACTTATCTGGATATATTGATATGATGATAGCAAAGTTTGATTAACTGAACAAATCTCTATGTGAGGGACAATGTAGAAGCTAATTGTTAAGTTAGTTATATATGCAGAAAGGAAGTTGTGTTGGATGTTGCTAAAGTAAGAGAAATAAGATGTTAATCAAGGCGAATGGTGGATAATGAAGAGGTGATGAAAAGCGGTTAAAGGTAAAAAAAGAAAGGCGTGGTTGAATGTACTTAAAAGCAAATGATGAAGGAAGCTTCAAAAGAAAGATGCTTGAATTATATTAAAGGAGGAAAAAAGAAATACTAAAAGGTGTTTACGTAAGGTAAGAAAAACAAGAGGTAAATGAACGTTTGGAAGGAGATGAATGAGGACATATCAATGGAAAATAAGGAAGCTTCGTCAGAATTTATTGCGTCTAGGATCAAAAGATGAGAATAAGGGGAATCTGCTTTAGAATAATGAATAGGGATGGTAGCTTTTTGAAGCTGATGAAATGGATGTGAAGGGGATGTGGACAAGAATCTACTTCGAAAAATCTGGCGCACAATGATTTCGTAAAGTAATGGATGCGAGGCCTGTTAAGTGAATGTGTGCCTGGTTTTGATGGTGCAAGAAGGAATAGGTATTTTGGGGATGAGGTTATCAGTAAGGAGGAGGTAATGGGTAGGGTGAGAAAAGTTGAAGAATGGTAAATCTGCAGGTATAGATGAAATTACTAATGAAATGATCAAGAGCGGAGGCGAGATGTGATTGATTGGATTTGGAAGTTGTGTAATAAAGCGTTTAATGGAAGGGTATAGTTCCAAGGGATTGAGGAGAGCGGTAATAGTACCCTTGTATAAGGTAGGGAGAAAGAGAGGGGAACTGTGAATGTATTAATTATGAGGGGAATCACGAGTTTATTGAGTGTTGTAGGGAAGGTATAAGCTGCTGTATTTTGGTCGAAAGAGTTGCGTCGAGTGACTGAGGGACTGATGGGTGAAGAGCAAGGTGCGCTTAGGAGTGGTAGATGAGATGTGTGGATCAAAATCTTTTGACATCTTGAAAACAAATGATTGCAGAAAATGAGAGAGAAAGAAGAATTTATATTTAGGTTTTATGGATTTCATCATAAGCAGTGCGGTAATGGTGATAGAGGTGTAATAGGCGGCGAAGACTCTTTATAGGCAGGTATTTCAAGTGAATTATATTTGTTAGTTGGTGGTCGCAAAGAGGGCTTCTGAGTGAATCCAAAAGATAATGTTATGAGGCGCTCAAAACAATATTTATAAAGGATAGTAAGGGAAGGCTGTGTAAGAATAACGTGGTCGTCAATGGTTGGATATGGTTTACGTGATTAAAAGCAGGAGTGAGACAGCCGCAGTTGTAGTTATGTCTCGCTTGGTTATTCAAAGCGCACTAGTGTATGACCAAGTTTCTGGGTGGTTCTATGAAAGAGAATCCGAGGTGGGGATCGGCAGGATATATGTGGTGTTAGAAATGATGGAGAATGGAGACGGCAGGTGGAGGGGTCGCCGCTAACCTACATTGTCATGGTCGGATTGGATTTGGTTCTGTGTGGCGAATCTGAAGAGCAGTTAATGAGAAGGAAATCAATGGTAGAGAGATTTGGGGCAGGAGTAATAGCGTAAAAGGTGAGTGTTTTGGAAAAGTTAACTAGATAAGAGTAAGTGTTAATGGTTGTGAGTGAGTGATATCATGTCCCAGTGTGAAAAGTAATGTTACCGATGATCGAGTGGGCTATGCATGGAAGCAAGATGTCTGAGTTTAAATATTTAGGGAGTATGTGTGTATGGGAACTGTAGTAAAGGGAAAAGGGATGCATGCAGTGAGTGTAGTGCAAGGAAAAGTTGTGAAATGGCAGGAAGGTGGCTGGTGCAATTAAAATCGTTGGTGAATTTAAAGGGACTTAAATGTCCTGAGTGCAGCTACGAATGTCTCTTACATGAGGGTAATGTTGTTACCTGTGTTATTGTTTGTATGTAGAGACTCATGGTCTGGAACTATAAAGAGACTCTCAGTAAGTGTCACATGTGATTAAGCAAATGGCACAATCTTTAGAGATAGGCCATGCTAGGTGTGAAAAGAATTTATAAAGTAGTGGAATTGAAACGTCATTTAGAGAGTGGATGGATGGTGTGAAGAATAGGAGGTAAATGAGTAGAAATATAATGAAATAAGTATGTTGAGATGGTTATGTGTCATAGTGGAAAAGGATGAATGAATAGTCGGTATGGTTAAAGCGGATGATATAAGTGGAGAGTTGTGATTGAGGGAAAGCAGACGCGGCTGGGAGAACCGAAGAGAAAGTGGATTGAGTCGGTGAAACGAATGTCTGAGGAGAGATAAATGTTGAGTTTGGCACAGAAGTCGAAGAATAAAAGTGTATGGCTATAGATAGGTAAGTAATATAGAGTAATGGCGTGAGGTTATGTATGGGGGCTGGTTGTTGGCCCCACCTGGGCCAGGGGATGAACCCTTAAACATTGACTGATTTACCAATAGTGTAAGGTGAGTCCGTGATCGCTAGTGTCCACTATGAATGACTCTAGGGTGGAATTTTCTGTTATGTGACGAGACTCCATCACTTAATTATATGGTAACAGAGGGGGCGGTAAATGAAGGCTGAGGCTTTTCTTTTCAGACGTTTTGTCATGATTTCTTCACTACTTGCTTTTCTTTTACGCGAATGCTTGTTAGCAGCACCTTACCTCCACAATCTGGGGCAAGAGGAAGGTAAGTAAAGAAAAGAAAGGATATATATATATATATATTTAATATTAATATTTATATATATATATATATATTATATATATATATTATTATTATATATTAATTAATATATTAATAATATATAATAATATATATATAATATATATATTTAGTTCTCAAATAATATTAAGTTTTATATAAATCTTATTAATAACTAATATATATATAATAATATATAAATATATATAATATATAATATATATATATTATATATAGGTCAAAATATATATAATTAATATGGACTTATATATATTATCTCTAGATAATAATATATTATACTTATATATATAATACACTTATTATCATTATATTATACTAGACTCCTTGATATATGGAGGTAATATATAAAATACCTAACTATATAGTAGACCATACATATATAATAATAGTAATGAATCAATTATGGTAATAGGATGGAGAATGAAGGACTAGTATATATGATAATAATTATAATTATTAATAGTATATTATAATATATTAATATACCTAATAATATATCATATAGTATTATGTAGTATAGAGTTGTTATATATATATATTATTAAATATAATTTATAATATATAATAAATAATTATAATATAAATTGATATATTATTATTATTTCAATTATTCTCTACATATTTTAATTTGAAGATTAGGAT
Source organism: Trachelipus rathkii (assembly GCA_015478945.1). Classification (NCBI taxonomy): domain Eukaryota; kingdom Metazoa; phylum Arthropoda; class Malacostraca; order Isopoda; family Trachelipodidae; genus Trachelipus; species Trachelipus rathkii. Next base: position 22,024 of record JABUQX010063952.1, read on the forward strand.
ATTCGAACATTATATTTATCTTAATAGACAAGATTTAAGAGAAGGATTACTGCTCTGAAATTGACCAAATTGGATTCTTTTTGAACACCGTTTTGACATTCGCTTCAAATCGTTCACGATAGTAGGAGCGATCTTCTTAAATTGTTTGTGCACGCGAAGGTAAATCATCATCATCATTCCTTTAAAGTATAAAGACATTTTTTGTTTGTCTTCGTTATCGGCTTGTGAGCGGTTCATTTTGTCACTTCCATTACATAAATTATTATATATGTCAAAATATTATAATAATTTAGAGCGAACGATATATATATTATATATACTATACTAATATATATATATATACTGGATCATATATAATATATATGAGCAAATATAAATATAAAGTATATATACTATAGTATATATACTTTATAAGTATACTAGCTAATATATATAATATATATAAGGCTAGTACATAGGCGCTAGAGGGTCGAGTGG
>JABUQX010063952.1:35000-37500 GCA_015478945.1 Trachelipus rathkii
TCCTGGTAAATCTATCCAATTTCCATGAATTGGACATTGTTTAACTTCGACAGAATTAGTGCTAGGAAATTTTTGTTTTGAATATTCGCAAATAAAAGGTCTTTCGTAAAAACAAAGCTGTGTTTTCCATTTTCCTGAAGATGATAACATTGAAATACAGGGTTTGTAGTATTGTCTAATTATGTGCCAGTTAGTGTAAAATAATGGCCATCCAGAATTCCATTTTGATTGTTCAATTGCCTACAAAAAAAAGTGAATAAATAAATAAGCATAGCAAATAATTAATTAACAAATATAGAATAACATAGGTAAACTGTTAAAGGATAAGTCATCATGAAGAAGATTCTTTTTCATATAATATTATTTTTTAGTCGGAAGTGTTGGTGTTGTCTTGAAGCTTTCTTTAATTAATTATTAATTTTTTCGTAGATCAATAGATAATTCTCTTATTTTGTTATAAGTTATCAATATTAGATTTATTGTAAACGTCTCTCTCTCTCTCTCTCTCTCTCTCTCTCTCTCTCTATATATATATATATATATATATATATATATATATATATATATATATATATATATATATATATATATATATATATATATATATATATATATATATATATATATATATATATATATATATATATAGAGAGAGAGAGAGAGAGAGAGAGAAAGAGAGAGAGAGATAATTCTCTTATTTTGTCATTCGAATATAAAGTTCACGATTCCTTCTCTTTTTTAAAAACCTTCCCTTTTGTAAATAAATTCTTGTATTTTGCAAATATTGTTTAGTTTTAGGTGTACTGCACCCTTGCTTATGACGGACTTTGCACATGATAGCAGAGTGTAGTTCACCATCATAGTTAGTTAGCAGTTATTTATTGGCAAAATTAAACAAGGCGTCGGAGACGCCAGGTTTTGAGGTTTTGGGTGCAGTTGGAGCCGAAATTCTTTTAAATTTTAAAATAAAAGGGTTTGGAGCCATGAAGTTTTAAATTTGTGGAGCAATGGAATTTCTATTGAAACCCTTAATAAAGATACGACGATAGCTGGAGCACATAAGATCAAGTTCTATTTAATATTATAAGTAATTCCTAGGAAGTTTCAGAATGGGACCCAACGAATTAAATCATAACTTATCCCTGTTATTACCCGGTCAAAATTAAAATAAGTTATATTGCACATGTTTCATTAAACCTTGGAATTAACTAAAAGGGGTTTGTCAATCTCAGAACCCAGAGCGTACTGTAATTTTACTTAGACAATTAAACCAGAGTGTTACTATCTGATGACTTGAAGATGTGAAAGAACACTTTGATGGTTTCTTTGACATTGTAAGTAAACTGCTGGAATTTTAAGTCAAAATTCACAATGACCTTTTAAACATACTATTGCTATTTATTTATATTATAGCAAAGTATTTGATAAGTACTCTCACATGCAAGGCTGATTCACAAATTATCATCAATATGATACAGGCTAAATGATTACTAACTGGATAAAATTGGTTGAAGAATTGAAACCAATGTGTAATATTTAATAGTTATAAACCATCGTGATAGACGGCTAAAAGTCAGTGTTCACGGTTCTGTACTGGAGTTGTTTCATTTCTTAAATATATAAAATGATCTGAATGAAGGAATATAAAGCAATGTTTCTAAGTTTGCTGATAATAATTAAATTGACCACTCTTGTTGGAAATCTTAAAAGGCCGAATTAAATTTCAGCATGATTTAGATAAACTTCTGTGGTTGGACTGAATTTGTAATTGAACATCAAATTGGTAACTCTAATAAAGATTTTTTAATTATGACGTGAATGGGAAAGGGCTTGAGTTAGATTTAGACAAAGAAAAGGATTTGTATGTGGTCATTAGTAGCAATTTAAAAGAATCAATGTTTAAAATCTAGAAATATGCTTGAGGCTAGAAAAGTGCTAGGAATCATAGATCACAAATATTGTTCATATGAGCAAAAATAATGAGCAAACTCTGTAATAGCTGGTGTTGGAATTTTCATATTGAATATTATGAACAAATTTGGACCCATTTCCTAAGAAAGACTTTTATATGCTGGAGCAGTACTGCAAAGCTACAAGAAGGAATCTGTAGGTTTTAAAATAAGCTGGTGAAGTAAGATTAAAGGACCCAGGCATGTTTTCAGCTAAAAGAAGATTTCTAGAAGTGATATAACATGATTCAGGTTCATAAAATATTTTATCTCGACTCCAATTGTTGTCAAGATTAAGTTTTTTTTATACTAGAAATAAGAAAATTAGAGGTTTTAAAATAAGAAAAATATAAAGGAGCCTTAACCTTGATTTGAGAAAAACTTCTTCTAAGTAGTTAATTTTGAGTTGCTTTGTTGCCTCAGGATGATGGCAAATAGTTCTCTTGCAACTTTAAAATAGGATGGATAGGTATGTGAATGATATGAGTATTTATTAGAATAAATATGCATTGTTATTTTTTATATCTCTATTTTGATTGTATCTTGCCTTA
>JABUQX010063952.1:42500-45000 GCA_015478945.1 Trachelipus rathkii
CCATATTATTTATTATTATTATTATTACATATATATATATTATTATTATTATTATTATATTATTATACAGCATATATATATATATATTATTATATTATTATTATACGGTATATATTATTAGAAAGATATATATATATATATATATATTATTATATATATTATACATATATATATTATTATATATATTATTATTATTATTATTATTACGGTATATATATATTATTATTATTATTATTATATATATATATATATATATACATATTATTATTATGTTGAAGAAAGATAGTTATATTATATATGTATATTACATATTATTATTATATATATTATGTATTATATATGCATATATATATATATACGGTATATATATATATATATATATATATATATTATTATATACATATTACATATATATATATTATATATATATATATATAATATATATATATATATATATATATATATATATATATATATATATATATATATATATATATATATATATATATATATATATGACCTGCCATCGAATGTGAATATCAGAAAGACAGATTGACACGAAAATGAGAAGCGACAGATGAAAGACCGAAAATGTTTTCAAAAAGTAAAAAAAAAAAAAAAATTTGAGAACGGAAAGTTCAGGAATGAGAAAAAAAACTAACTGGCTCAACATAGTTGTTCAAGAAGCTTTTTCTAAAATCTCATTATTGATTGCTTCTGATTCATCATCAAGCAAGAAAAGTTTTGTACAAAATTTAAATTTTATATTTTCCAAGATTAAAATTTATTTTTCGGAATTTAAACATCACGAAGTTAAAAAACAATTCTTTAAGACAAACTTTATTGCGGAATGCAAAAGGTTTGAAAACAATTTTTTTTTTTAGAAAAATTCTTGGCTAGCAAAACTTCAGCTTTCTTGAAATTTCACCAAAGAAATACTGTACCTTGGAATATCTAAATTTTCAACCTTACATGTACACAACTTACAAAATGTATGAGTCAATGTATATTCATTAGCACTTGTATATGTATAAGTATGTATGTATGCATGCATGCATACATGTATTTGTTCACAAAATTCCACTTTGATAGGCTTTACAAACCTTAAAGTTGGACAACTGAACTATTTATTGTGTGTTACCTTTTGATTTTATGAGCATAGAAGTCTGCTGTAGACAAAGATGCTCAAGACTGACAAGAGAAAACCTTCCTATGAAAAGGAAAAGAAAAAGAGAATAAATTATTAAAATAACCGAAAATGGAACTTTCTAAATATTATTCGCTTCACAAAATAGACGAAAAATCTGTAAAATTGGCATAAATAAAAGAACTATAAAAATCATAAAAATTTAGCATCTTAACGCACTGGGATAAAGTGTTTTAAGTCGAACCTATTATTATTATTATTATTATTATTATTATTATTATTATTATTATTATTATTATTATTATTATTATTATTATTATTATTATTATTATTATTATTATTACCTCCCAGGGAAGAGGGGTGTCTATATATTTGTAGCAGTTATCCCCAAAGCTGTAATACTGGTCGTGAGGGGCTGAACATTTCTTTGGAAACGGAAGAGGTGTGCTCTCAGATTCAGAATCTGTTTTTAAAGAAGATCGTATCAATAATAATTATTTATAACGTTATTAATGATATTTGCTTTTTATTTAGGTTTTCAAATCCAAGAGAATACAAATTTTAATCTCTTACCAAGCGGTCTTTGACAAACAAATGCTCCAAGTTGTTTAGAGCAATCATCATCACGCCAATAGCCTAACTCCTCTCCAATTATGATGATATGAACACAGCCTCTGAAGTTTGCCCAAAGGTCTTGCATTGCCAATGATGATACCTACAAATATGGAGAAGCTTTTGGTGATTTGTAAAATTAATAAGCAGTGTGTTCTTTCATAATTAATGTAATAAAATGAGTGAAGTAGCTCTATTTTTAAGCGATATTCTTTTGTTTCTTGTAAAGCAAAGAAGTTAAATAAACAAAATGAAATAAACCAAATTTTTCTTCAAAATTTGCTTAAACAAATTTTTTTTGACAGAATATTTTGAATATTAAATAATCTGATAGTCAAGAAAATGAAATAGGTTATTAATAATATATATTAAAACAATAAACCAGATAATTATTATTATTATTATTATTATTATTATTATTATTATTATTATTATTATTATTATTATTATTATTATTATTATTATTATTATTATTATTATTATTATTATTATTATTATTATTATTATTATTATTATTATTGTTATTATGATGATGATGATGATTATTATTATTATTATTATTATTATTATTATTATTATTATTATTATTATTATTATTATTATTATTATTATTATTATTATTATTATTATTATTATTATTATTATTATTATTATTATTATTATTAATATTATTATTATTATTATTATTATTGTTATTATTATTATTATTATTATAAGTTTTACTTTTAACTTCCAATTCCC
>JABUQX010063952.1:55000-62500 GCA_015478945.1 Trachelipus rathkii
TTATTATTATTATTATTATTATTATTATTAATATTATTATTATTATTATTATTATTATTATTATTATTATTATTATTATTATTATTATTATTATTATTATTATTATTATTATTATTATCAGAATTTTCATTATTATAGTCATTGGGATTAGTTATGATTATTATTGTTATTTTTAATATTATTATTGGAATTTTATTTTTATTATATACTTATTATGTAGTGTATAATTTTAAGTGACCTTGTTATTGTTTATTATTATTTTTTTTAGAATTTTTATTTTATTTTATTTTTGATTGTCCATGTAATTGTATTGTATAAAGTATTCTAATTTTAATGTTAAATTCTAATATTTTTAGACCTGATGATGGTCCCAGTTGTGGCCGAAACGTTGTCGATTCAATAAATGTTTAGATTTGTTCTCGCCATATGCTTTATCCTTCGTATAAAGTTTTCAAAATATGAATGTGATGTATACATATATATATATATATATATATATATATATATATATATATATTTTAGTGTAGTTTATATATTTATATATATATATATATATATATATATATATATATATATATATATATATATATATATATATATATATATATATATATATATATATATATATATATATATATATATATATATATATATATGTATATATATATATATATATATATATATATATATATATATATATATATATATATATATATATATATATATATATATATATATTAGGGTAGGTCGATTTTAAATCTTTGACATTGGACAGGTCGTGATGGATGAATTTTAATGCATAAATTAAGATTGTTTAGAGTTGCCATATGCGTAAAAAGCATTTTAAAACTCCCGTTGCATTCCCTTAAGTTATATTACTTTCTTAAATGTTTGCTGACAGTGAAAGGAGAGTGACTGCTGGCATATTTGTAAAATATATATCATATTAAAACGTGCTTGGTTATAATAATTTATATTTCTAATTGAATTTATTTATTTTTTGTCAATAATTTATGTATTTATTTTTGTATTTATGCTTACAGATTATAGACTAAAGTTGTTTTTACAAAGTTATGAATATATTTTTTGATTTAATATAAATACAATGAGTAACAAAGGAATAGCAACAGTGCTCACTCGATATGGTAGTGCTAAAAAATTGGGTAGGTAGCCTTCACCTTTGAACGAAACTGAACCCATTCAGTATATCTATTTGAACGAAACTGAACCCATTCAGTATATCTATTTCCTCAAAAATAGCCACCCTAACTTGAAAGACTATGATATAGCTAAAATGATAGCAGATGACGTCATTAAAATATGGAATTCTGTAAACCCTCGCTTGCCCTAGCATGATAAATAATATGCTGTGGATCGAAAGTGTTTCAAGAAAGCCAAGAAAATTAATAGAAAATATCTCTACGGTACAGGTGCAGAATATGGAGGAAAAATTAGAAAAACCCTTTGATGTTTCGTCTTGCACCTTTAAGCTGACTATTTGCCCTTGTGATGATAAACCTGTGAAGTGTTATAAAGAAAATTGCAAAACAAGACACATAATCTGTACTTGTCCACTACTAAAGAAGGTAATAATACTATTTTGTACTTGTAGATTACCTTCCCTAATCCGTACTACTAAATGTTCCTATACTTTTACTTTTTGTAGATTCCATTAGAGGAGAGAGAATATTTGAAAGACCAGAGATCAAAAATAGGGCGAAAGGGATGTTTCCAGCTGGGAGTTGCTGATTTTTTTTTTTTTTTTTTTTTTTTTACAATTCATCACCATTCACAAGCTGGGCCCCTTCCCCTTTAAAGGAGGAGGCAGAAAATAAAACAGAAAAACCCACCCGACCCTAGCTTAACGCAAATTTATCAGGTGAGCGTAGTCGTGGGCTTTAAAGAGGGGAAGATTAAATACAGTTGGAAAAACAGAAGAAAACAAGGAGTTCCACAAAACAGAAGTAGCTGGAAAGAAAGAGGCACCACAACGAACAAGTCTGGAGTTTTCAATACTCACGAAATATTCATGCGAAAGCAAGGTACCTCTTGTGATACGAGGGCGACGCAAGGATGGTGGAATGCGAGAGGTAAACTCCCCCGAGCATTTACCGCTGTAGTACCTAAAGAAAAGAGATAGCGCGCCAACGTCGCGTTGCAGAGATAGAGTGTCAAAGGAGTTTAAAAGAAGGGGACAGTTTATTAGTCTCTTAGCTTTAGACTTAACCCTATCCAATAGAGAGGTAGAGTTGGAGCCCCCAAATGTGAAAACAGTACTCCATGCAAGGCGAATAAGGCCTTTATATAACTGGAGTAGCTATGCAGAGGAAAAAAATTCCCGCAACCTGAACAGAACTCCCAGCTTCTTTGAGGCCATCTTAGCAGCCATTGTAATATAAGGTTTCCAAGACAATTTTTTGTTTATGTTAAGACCAAGAATGTTTATGCTATTCACAGGTGAGACGTTAGAGCCATCGAAGGAAATAGAAAAGTTGGGAGGTGTTTTTGAGAGGAAGATGTAAAGAAGTTGTGTTTTTAAAGAGTTAAATTTTACAAGGTTGCGGTGACCCCACCGGGAAATCACATCCAGACAGACAAGAATAGAATAGGAAAGCTGAAGACGAGATGCAACTCTAGATGCAAAAGAGGGAGCAGATTTGAAATGAGTAGAAGAATGAAGAATTGAGTCATCGACATAAGAGTGAACAGAGTTAGAAGTACAGCTGAAGAGATCGTTGATGAAAAGAGGAATAAAGCTGAAGATAAAACAGAACCTTGAAGAACACCACAATTAACAGGAAAGGAGGAAGAGGAAGCTCTATCAATTTCTGTTTTAAAAGATCACAGGGCTGCAGCTTTAAGAGAAAGAATAGAAGTCCAGATTCAAAAGAAGAGGGATGTTGATTTTGTACACTGCTCCATCAACGTCTTCACAGGAATTATTTACGGAAACTGTAGATGAAGATTCAGTAGAGGTAATAATTTTCTCTTATGTTAAAATTTGTAAATATATACTAGTTCTTAAATGCTTATAGTTATTATAACGAGATCCTTAATAATTACTTTATTAATGCTATAATCTAACCAGTTTGTATCTATATATAACAGTTTATTATAACACTAATATTAGTTCGAACTAATATTTCAGTCAAGTGATGATGAATCCTAAGACTTTCGACCAAATACATTACGACATGAAGTTTATAGCTTTCTGAAAATGCTAATATATGCAATGGATTTGATCAGAGGTGAAGTTTCGTCAAATCTAGGGGCAAACGGACTTAAAGGCTATGAACCTGTTAGGGCCTAATGTTGATGTAATGCAGATAATGGTCGAGAAATCAAAGTTGGACAGAGAAAAAGATAGGATGAGAGTAAGAAGTAATGAAATATTCGGTGAAGGTGTAGAAAAATTAGTATGTATTTGTGTTGACGGAAAAGTTGACAAGGGCACCTTGGTGTACAAAGAAATTGAAGATGAACATGGGGAGATTATGTTGAAGAATGAACATACGCAAGATCATCATTTGACTCTCACAAACGAAGAAGCATCTGAAGTTGGAACGTATCTTATACTCATAGAGTCATCCCACTTAAAGATACGACAGGTGCTGTTCTGGCCGAAGAAGTTGCAAGTGTATTGGAGGAATTTAATAGCCTTGATACAGTTAAAGCTGTTCTCCTTGACAACACGAACACCAGCACTGGCTCTGAAAGTCTGAAGGAGGTCTTATAATACTTCTGGAAAAGAAAATTAATCGGAAAGTGCACAAGATTGGCTGTTCACTTTATCAAAATGAGCTGCGTTTTAAAGTGTTTTTAAACATCTTGATTGTTGTACCAAAACTCCTACTGCCTTCGGTGGTCCCATTGGAAACCTCTGTGAGCGCGACTACCATGAACAACCGCAAGTGGAATTTACTAAATTAAGCGGGCTTTTAGATGAGATGAAGTTTTCTCAAGAAATACTGAAAGATCTTAGTTGCGATCAACATCTCCTTTTAGAGTATGTACTTGGAATTTCTAAAGGCAAGGTAAATTCAAGATTTGCTTCCTGGAAAATTGGACCCTTAAATCATGCCAGATGGTTGACTTTGGCAATTAGATTCATGTGTCTATGGACGAGAGGTGCTTACCCTCCAGAACTGCATAACAAGCTTTACCAGACCATTAAATGCATTGTTAAAGTGTATGCAGTTATTCGGTTTGAAATCAAAAGAAACACCAAGTTCCATAATCAGCAGCTATATATATCATCAACACGATCCAGAGGATCAAACAGCAATCTAAAGAAATCCAATACGTTGCCTTAAACAACCATAAAGTACAACGCCTTTGCCTTACTACCTGAGAATATGCTGTATTCGATGATGAAATCGGAAGATGTCAATGTCAGGAAAACTGCATTGGAAAAAATTTTATCTATTAGGTAAGATTTTATATATATTTTATTGTTAGGAATATATGCTTGGCTTTTTTCACTTATTAAAATATTTAAAAAATTTCAGTAAATTATTATATTTCAATCATAATTGGAAAACTCGCTACAAAGAGACTTAAGAGTATCCCAATCATCAACATTGATGCTAAACACTGGTCAGAATTAATCAACCTATCTGAAAACACAATCTGTGAGCCTGCTCTCACAGAACACTTTCCTACCCAAGTGCTTCAAGAAGCATTGATGAATGGAGAAACGCTGGAGCTGCCGGATCTACCTTCACATTCGCAGGGTGTTGAAAGGGCCGTAAAACTGGTGTCTGAGGCTTCTCACACAGTTTATGGACTAGATTCAAGACACAAACATATTTTAGCTAAGACTCTTAGCCATAAAATGAGGCCTTCCTTTATATTTAAGGGATATTACCAGGAAAATCATGATTGTTTGATATCTAAAATACATTACATTACTGATAAAATGTATTTCACTTGCCGTTAATAAAATTTAACACCTTTTATGATTTCATTTATAGAAATAGTATCCAAATATGAGAAAATCATGTGCAAATTTTTTTTTTAATTTCAAAGTCATTTCCTCAAAAATTGGAACATGCTAATTTCATTCGCCACTTATTATTTAATACTGCAACTATCTCCACTCGTTCAAAAACGATATCTCAAAAAAAAGGGGAAAATCGACCTACCCTAATATATATATATATATATATATATATATATATATATATATATATATATATATATATATATATATATATATATATATATATATATATATATATATATATATATATATATATATATATATTATTTATATATATATATATATATATATATATATATATATATATATATATATATATATATATATATATATATATATATATATATATATATTATTATTATTATTATTATTATTATTATTATTATTATAATTATTATTATTATTATTATTATTATTATTATTATTATTATTATTATTATTATTATTATTATTATTATTATTATTATTATTATTATTATTATTATTATTATTATTATTATTATTATTATTATTATTATTATACATAGCGCCGTATCCCCCAAATCTGGGAGGTGGCGTCAGCTGCAGTCCACTTGCTGTGAATCTGCATCTGTTCATGGGAAGATTCAAAAAAACTGTTGAGGGTTCCCATCCTCAAGCAGCCTTAATAGAGAGTCTACTTTTGAGACTAGATGATTCTGGTGTCAGGGTACAACAAGCCTCTATTATATTATCAATATTCAAGAAGACTGAGCCTATTTTGCGGTCGATAATAATCATTTCTTTTAAAGAACATTTGGTCAAAATTTTGCTGCTTCACATAATAATTTTTTAAAGTTGCAATAAATTGTTTTAATTATTAATTTGTTTTTGATTTATAAATTTATAAATTTCCAAAATAAAAAAACGAGAAGATATTTATTTTCACAAAGTTCGTCTCTCTTGAATGTTGATTTTCTTCCCAATCTGAACCATTTTGATTTCTTTCTTTCCTAAGTCCAAAGTTCTTTTATTCCTTTATTTACTCCTCTTTAGATTCCTTTATTTTCTCCTCTTTCGCTTTGTCTCCCTTCTATTTTCTTCCTATTTCTTCTGGTTTTTAACACATCCTTTCCCAACGACACCAGAATCGTATAATATATATATATATATATAAAATATATATATATATATATATATATATATATATATATATATATATATATATATATATATATATATATATATATATATATATATATATATATATATATATATATATATATTTTTCTTCTTTTTTTTTCTTTTTTCTTTGCCCCAAGATTGGGGTAAGGTGCGCTACAAGCATCGGAAAAGAAAAGCAGTAGGAGAACATGACAAACGTCGAAAAGAAAGCCCAGCCTTACCGCCCCCTCTGTACCATTAATTAGTGAGAGCTCGTCACAGACAGAAAATCCACCCTAGAGCATCATGGGACCGCGACGAACCCTCACTATGGTAAATCGTCAATGTAAGGGTTCATCCCCTGGCCCAGGTGGGCCACAACCATGCCCCCATACAAAACCCAGCCATTCTCTCCTTTATGCACCTTTATTCTCGCCTCTGCCAAACTCACATTTCTCTCCTTCAGACATTCGTTCACCGACTCAATCCACTTTCTCTTCGGTCTCCCAGCCGGTCGGTTCCCAACACACTCTCCACTATACATCCGCTTAACCAACCAACCTATCATTCATCCTTTCCACATGACCAAACCATCTCAACATACTTTCATTTATTCTTCATTTACCTCTTCTTCACACCACACGACTTCTCTAATACGTTCATTCCTCTACTTTATTAATTCTTTTCACACCTAGCATGCCCTAAGATTGTCCATCTGAACACATTGAACTTTAGATCTATACTTCTTATTCCAGACCATAGTCTCACTACCATACAATAACACAGGTAACAACATACCCTCATGTAAGACCCCTAGCGCACTCAAGACTTAGTCCCTTTACATTCACCAACGATTTAATTGCACCAGCCACCTTCCTGCCATTCACAACTTTCCTAATACACTCTGCATCATCCGTTCCCTTCTCATCCAACACATACCCTAAATATTTAAACTCAGACACTTGCTCCAGCTGCTCATCATCTAACATAATTTCACACTGAGGACTGTCCTCACTCACAACCATAACCTTACTCTTATCTACGTTTACTTTCAAACCCCTCCTTTTACATACCCTGCCAAATCTCTCCACCAATCCTCTCAAACTCTCTTCAGACTCGCCACACAGAACCAAATCATCCGCATACAGTAGGTAGGGCACCCTCCACTCCTCTCCATTCTCCATCATTCTAACACCATTTCCTGCCATCCCAACCTCGAATTCCTTTCATAACCCCATCCATATACACATTTGAATAAACTAAGGAGACATAACACTAACCCTGTCTCACTCACATATTAATCCTAAAAACCAATCACTCATTGACACTCATTTACTACAGCACGCTCAATTATCGTCATACATACTTTTGATTCC
>JABUQX010063952.1:67500-70000 GCA_015478945.1 Trachelipus rathkii
TTCAAATATATTTCGAACAAAATAAAGTACCAGCATATATCTTCCCTACAACACTCAATAAACTAATTCCCCTATAGTTCCTACAGTTTCTCTTATCTCCCTTACTTATTCTTATATAAAGGGACTATTACTTCTCTCCTCCAATCCTTCGGAACTATGCCCTCCATAAACGTTTTCTTACACAACTTCCATATCCAGTGGATCACAATCTCTCCTCCATTCTTGATGATTTCACCAGCAATTCCATATCTATACTTGCTCATATACCATTCTTCAACTTTTTCACTCTACCTATAACCTCCTCCCTACTAATTATCTTATTCCCAAAATAAATATTTCTTCTTGCACTATCAAACCCACACACATTCACTATCACTTCTTTATTACTGTAAATGTTGTGCAAATTTTCGAAGTGTTCTCTCCACACTCTCATCACATCTATTTCATCACTCATGAAAGTACCATTCCTATTCATTCATTATTCAATGAAGATTGCCTTTACATTCTTTCTTAACCTTTCGTAATTTCTTTCAGAAGAGCTTCCTATTCCCTTATAAATTCCCATTCATCCTCTTCCCAAAATGTTCATTTACCTCTTTTATTCCTCCTACATATGCAACTTTTAGTCTTCCTTTTTTCCTCCTTATATAATTCCAAACATCTTTCTTTTGAGACCTCATCATTTGCTTTTAGCACATTCAACCACGCCTCTTTTTTACTTTTAACCGCTTGCATCACCTCTTCATTCCACCACTCACTGTTAACATTCTTACTTCCTACTTTAGCACATCCACATACTTCTTTTGCACTGCTAACAAACGCTTCCTTCATTTGTTTCCAGATTTATTCAGTTTCAACTTGTTCACATTCAACTGATTTATTTGTAAGCGCTCTTATCCTTATTACCTTGTTCACTATAGTCCCCACTAACTTAATTTTACATAAAACAACATAATGATCCGATAATCCCATTCCTAACCCTCTCACTGATTTAACATCCAACACATATTTCAACATCTCCTTCTACCAACACAAAATCAATCATACTTTTCACTTCCATATCATCTCTACCTACACCAGCTCTAGTATACTTATAAATACTCTTGTGTTTAAAGAAAATATTACATACACACATACCTCTCTCCTCACAGAAATGTATCACCTTCCTACTATTCTCATTTTCTCCCGAAACCCCCAAACCACCTGTTATACCATCTCTTTTTTGAGCACCTATCCAACCCTTTAGGTCACCCAACACAATCAGCATGAAGGTCCTACTTACTCCATCCAAAACGTTATTCAGATTACCCCAGAAAATCGCACTCTCTTCAACATTACCCTCAGATGAACCCAATGTCACAACCACACATACCTTGACTTTTTCAAACTTAAATTTAACCATTAGAATTCTAGAACTCACACACACAAAATCTAACATAGCTCTGTACCACAGGTAGCTCATCAGAATTGCAAGTCCTTCTCTCCTCTTTTCATTTCTTTCCACATCAGCACATAAACATTTCACACCCCACCACTTATTTTCACCGTTTCCTTTTATCTTTGTTTCAGTCACAGCGAGCAAATCAAATTTACCCTTTCTAAATACATCCATCATCTCTCTTATCTTCTCCTCAACATTTATTCCTCTGACATTCCATGTTCCCATATGATTCATACATTTTCTCTGAAAGATAGAAGGTCGCTTACGACGATCACGACCTTCTCCGAGGCATGCATTAGCATTCCTGACAAAAGATAAGTATTAGTGGGCAGCCAACCCAACTACCACTGTCCCTATAGTCGCCTTCTACGACACGCAGGACATACATTGTGGGTAATTCTTTCTCCCCCACACACAGGAATATAAGGGATAGGGATGTCTGTAAGATGTTGTCTAGAAGAGGGGTGTGGATATTAAGTATGTGTATATGGTATGGGGATATAGGGTTCTGTTTGTAAGATGTTGTCAGGAGGATGAGAGTGGACATGAATCGCAAGATATATATATATATATATATATATATATATATATATATATATATATATATATATTATTATTGATATATATATATATATATATATATATATATATATATATATGGTATTATTAGAGAAGAATCAAGACATTAGCAAACTGGAGCATCACGTGCGGAGTCGGCGGATTGTATATAGGAATCTATATATTAGTATATAAGGCGATTGTGAATACGTTATGTTTGACATTCTTAATAAATATATTGCTGAAGTGAGTCGTATTTGCCCACAAGCTATCCAGGCAAGAGAGGCAAGAGAGGCAAGAAAAGCTGTAATATGACAAAGAATGAACTGGGGAATGCTGTTGTCGTCAGGCCTCTCGACGGAGAAGTAGACAGCGATTCGGGGCTGCTGAAAGTGGAAGTAGTGGAGGGTTCTCCGGGAATGAAAGAAAAACTGCAAAGAGTTTTTGTAGAGAACCAGCTCTTGGCCTTCGGCGAGCCACGCGAGAAAGTACTGCACCCCC
>JABUQX010063952.1:72500-75000 GCA_015478945.1 Trachelipus rathkii
ATCTACCTTGCTATAAATCCAGTTATTTTCCTCTTTAGAATGGATGGAGGCTAGAAATGCATTTTTCTGTTCACAAATATGTTGTGATTCAGGCCAAGAGATGGGCCTCTTATTCAAAAAAGAGTAGAATTGATAGCAATAGTCCCCGAAGCGTAGCCAAACTTCTGGGTATTCTTCATGGCAAACGCCTTCAACAGGAGCTTCTTTTGTGGTTGGATGAATTTTGACTGTCTGATCGTTGACTGAATCAGTTAACGGTGGTAATTTTAACTTCCCACGAATATTGAGAACACCTAAAAAAAATTCATAAAAATAAAAAAGAATAAGCAAGCAGATAAAAGAAGTCTTCTGGCTAATGGGCGTTTAATTAAAACCAATAAAAACACGTACCTCCAACCTTAAATTCTTTGGGTTTTTGGCAAATGAAATAATGCTCTTCGAAACAATAACTAAGTTGGTCGTCCTTTACAGTTTTCTGACTGTTTTTGAGTATTAAAATGTGGACGGAAAAACAATGTCCTGTAACATGTTGAGCAGAGAAATTGATCAATGTTTTTCTATTCGGGAATAGAATAATTTTATTCTAAGTAGTTAGGAAAGTATTTTGTATTATTCTTAGTTGCTATACCTATCTAGTCTCTAGCTAAAGAGGGTATGTTACATACTTACATACAAGTTAGGCTGAATAAGACTGAAATTTCAAAAGGCCCTCCGATAATAATAATAATAATACAATAATCAATAATCAATAATAATACCAATACCAGGCCATACAAAATAATAATATATCATAATATGAATTAATAATAAAATAATAATATAATCAATAATAATCAATAATGAACTCAAATAACAATACATACAATAAATAAACATAAACTAAAATGATACAATTTAATATATCAAATATCAACATAATAATAAGTAAATATACTAATAACTAATAATAATCAAATATATATGCAGATAATAAATATAATCAACAACTCAAAAATTCCATAATAACAAAACATATAATACATAGACGCTAATAATAATAACTAAAATAAATTATATAATATAATAAATAATACCATAACTCATAAGAAGAAGAAGCACACCAGCACGCACGAAGAAAAGAAGAAGCACAGCAAGAAGAACAGAAGACCCCACACACTCACCAAAGAGAACCACAGCCAAGAAGAAGAAGAACGCAAAGCAGAAAGAAAGACAGAAGAAGCACGAAGACAGAAGAGAAGAAAGAAGAAGAAGAAGAAGAAGAAGAAGGAAGAAGAAGAAGCTAAGAAGAAGAAGAAGAAGAAGAAGAAGAAGAAGAAGAAGAAGAAGAAAGAAGAAGAAGAAGAGAAGAAAGAAGAACGAAGAAGGAAGAAGAAGAAGAAGAAAAGAAGAAAAGAGAAGAAAGAAGAAGAAGAAGAAGAAAGAAGAAGAACGAGAAAAGAAAAAGAAAAGAAGAAGAAGAAGAAGAAAAAGAAGAAGAAGAAGAAGAAGAAGGAAGAAGATAAGAGAAGAAGAAGAAGAAGAAGAACTCAGAACTACAAAGAGCACCGACTAGCAAAGATTTTACAGTCCACTGCAAGGCTAGTCCTGAGGGAAAGATGAAGGTCCACCGCTTAGAACGTCTATAATTAACCCATGTAAACGGTGAACCCCAAAACTGTTATTTACAAAATATTTATGTAGTGTGTCGATGATGTCACCGACTTAGAATGTTAGAAATACCCACCTAAGTGGTGGACATCAAAACTGTAATTACAAAATAAGACGAAAGTGTGATCGATGAGGTCACCGGCTTAGAAAGTTAGAAATAACGCCCTACGTGGTGGATCATCAAAATTGTTATTACAAAATATTATGATTATGTGATCGATGATGTCACCGGCTTAGAACGTTTGAAATAACCTTCTAAGCGGTGAACATCAAAGCTGTTTATTACAAATTAAGATGATAGTTGACATATCGCGACACCCGACTGCTAGAGCGCTAGAACAGCGGTAAACATTTTCGGTAAATTTACCTCTAATGCGTAAACAATTAAAACTGTTTCAATATAATTCGAGCGCCCACAAAATTCTTTTAAGGAATGTACTTTTTTAACTTATTTAAATCCAATGATTCAATAGTTCATTTGATTATCCAACCTTAATCCCTATTCTACTCGTTTCTCAAATAAAGTAATTCGGTATGAGTGGAGTTCACGGAACGCAATCTTCTAAAGTGTCTTTATCTACTGACGATTTCCTTCTTGAATAAATCCGAGTATCGTTACCGGGACGCTGATTATCACTCTTTGCATAAGAGAAGAGCTAAATCCCACTTCTCATATTACATCGTACAGTGAGAAATCTCTCTTGCTATAAAGTTCGGGTTTTGAAAATCGATTTATGAAAAGCTTTAAAATGTACGCCATATTATATCGTGCTTAATTATTCCTTAAAATCACTAACTAAAGAATTGCCTGTAATCGGTACGCAATAAAGGTTCTCAAATTGATTAATTTTGA
>JABUQX010063952.1:77500-82479 GCA_015478945.1 Trachelipus rathkii
AAAGCTGGTATAAAAATTACTTATTATTTTTCGAGTTTACATAACTCATAAAGTAAATAAATAAGATGGGTCAATATTATACATATATGAAACTCTGCTCCTGAAAACAAGGAAATATATCAAAAAGGTATGTTACACCATCAAAAAAAAAATGAAAAAAGGTCCTGAAAGTTCACTTTAATCTATACATAGGTTCAAAGGAAAGGTCAGATTCCTCTTTGAACTATGAGCTGCCTGAATATATATAATATAATATACTATATATATATATATATATATATATATATATATATTATATATAATATATTATATATTATATATAATATATATATATATATATATATATAGTATATATATATACTACTGTATACTATAGAACGAGACAGAGAGAGAGAGAGAGAGAATTTCATAGTAATAAATCTTAATGATTAAATAAAATTGTTTAAAAAAAAAACTAAAAAATCTTAATTGTCTAAATAAAAATGTTTGAAAAAAAGTAATAATAAAAAAAAAATTAAAAAGTAAAGTATTAAAAATTTTTAAATTTCACCAAAAACATATTGAATAAATTCATTTTTTTTTTCGGGTAAATTTTACCTTTTCATTATTAAAAAAAAACTTCTCCAAAGAACGTAAGAAGCAATTGACATGACCTAAACTCTTAACAATTTCATACAAATGGGCAATCAATTCCAGAATCTCATTTTCCATAAATTACCATTGCCTATCTTGAATACTCTCTCTGGACATAGATCTTTGCGGTCCTGAATATCGAGTTGGTATAAAATAAAGCGCCAATTAAGTGAGCTTCTGATACTCGCCACGTGATAACCATGCCTTTTAACTTATGCTATAACTGCTTGTCTGTTGAGTGGTGGATTGAGCTGTTCTAAGCTCCATGTTCATATTTTTTCCAAATATAAACAGCATCACTTAGTTTATAGTCATTGCCTTCTAGCTTGATTAATGCTGTGGCCACACACTCCACACATGAGTTTTATTATAAACTTTTGAAATGTGGCATCGATGGGTAGAAAATGAATTCCAAAGAGCTCGAAACAAGAAATCATGTTTAAACATGTTAAATTTAACAAATATATATATATATAATAAGTATATACCGTATAGAATCATAGTAAATACTATATATCATACTAATAGTATATAGTTATCAAATATATAGTTAATACTATATAATTTTATATACTATATATTATATATATATTAATATATAAGTATATAATAAATATGATATATATATAATATATATATATCATATATATAGGAGTATATATAATATAATATATATATAATTAATATTATATACTATAATACTTAATATATACTATAATAAGATAGTGATTTATAGTATATATGTATAGTATATATAATATACTATATATATAATATATATATAATACTATATATTTATATATATATTATATAATACTATATTATATATATATATATATTATATATATATATATATAATATAATAATTATAAATCTTCTCACAATAATATAAATCAGCAAAACATTTTTATTGCCTTTCAGTTACTCTTCGATTGAAAATTGAGAAAACCATATCAACATGCTAAAGAAAATCATTAATAAATATATTTTTTAAATATTTTATGCATGTTTTTTTTTGTTTAAACCATTGGTTTTTTATGTGGTTTAAACCAATGGTTTAAACCATCACACCCTATATATATAATATATACGTATATATATAATATATTATATATATTATATTTATATATTATATATATATATATATATATAAGGATATATAATCAGTATATACAAAGGTAGGGCATAGTCCTCAAAATAGTAAGTTTTCCGATTAACGTCTACTCACTCGTTACTCGGAAAAGTAGTTGCCGATATCGTTATTCCTTTTTCTTTGAAAAGGAGAAAGGTAAACGAAGTGCCGTTACTCTTTCTCCGTTATTCCGCTACTTTATAGCTTTTGACGCATCGACATTAATTAAGATATCTTTAGTAATTTTTGGGTTTGCTGTATATTAAACTTTCATGCATTAATCATTATTATTAAATAACATACCCTCATGTAAGACCTGGCGCACTCAAGACGTAAGTTCCCTTACATACCATCCAAACGGGATTTACATTGCACCAGCCATCATCTTACCTACACAATTACACAGTTTTCATTCGTACATCCTCTGCATCATCCGTTCACTTTTCATCAACACATATATACTAAATATTTATAAACTAATGCTATGTTTCAGCAGCCTCACCATCTAACATAACTTCAACATAGTCGAAGTTACAACAAATAAAATCGACTCTATCTACGCTAACCTTCAAACATCTTCTTTTACACACCCTGACACAATCTCTCTACCAATACCTCTCAAACTCTTTCAGATTTCGCCACCAAAACCAAATCAATCACCCGCATATAATAAGGTAAGAAGCAGACCTCTACTCTCTTTCAATTCTCCATCATTCTATACCACCACATCCTGCTCACCCTCATCACGCACCCTCTAATATAACAATTTCAGTAAACCGACCAACCACATCATATACAAAATTGAATATCCCAAGAAGACATAGCACAGGAGCGGTGAGCACCCCGGCTCTTTAATATTAAAACAATCACTTTCCAAACTCCATTTCTTCTTACACACACCTTCACTATCGTCCATCATGACTTTTTGATTCGCATCAGAAGCTTACAACTAACATCCATATATAATAACACAATGCCATAGAGCTTCCTATTAACATATCTACACAAGTACGTTGTGCATAATCCAAAAAACTAATCAATTTACTTCTTCATTCTCCCTCAATTTTCTCAATCGTTTGTTTTATGCTAGATTTGTCCACACATCCATGCTACCAACTTCACAACGTACCTTGTTCTCACAATACAGTTAACTTCGGTCACTCGACGCATTCTTTCGACAAAATCAACCAGTATGGGGAGTTCCTAACTACACTTAATAACTAAATTCCACTTATAATTCCTACAGTTTTACTCCTTATCTCCATTACCATTATACAACGGTACTATTACTACTTGACCGTGGAATTCCTCGAACTAACATGCCGTCGCATAAACACGCTTTATTCTACCAAACTTCCAACCAATCCAACTCACCTTCTCTGCCTCCGTTCTTGATCATTCCACCGGTTAATTCCATCTATACCTGAGATTTACCATCCTTCCACTTTCTCGCTCTACCCATTTCCTCTCCTCCTTACTAATGACGTCATTCCAAAAATACTTTATTCCTTCTTCTACGACCATCAAACACCAGTACAAGCAGTTACTTGGCCCCAAAGGACATTCACTACTCAACCTCTTCATTACATGCCATGTTATGCAGATTTTCGAAGTAATCCCTCCACCACACTCAAGTCACATTCATTTCATCAGTTCCGAAAGCACCATCCTTATTCCTCATATTCTAAGCATGCGAGATTCCCTTTATTCCTTATAAATATAATATATTTTATATATAATATATACTATATATATATATATACTATATATATATATTATAATACTTAATATATTATTATATAATATATATATAGTCTGAATATAATATATATAGTAACTACATATATATAATATAATAATATATATTATATATATATATATATATATATAGTATATATATAATATATAATTTATATTATATATATATATCATATATATATATATTATATATATATAATATAATTACAGTAACACACCATCAAGGCCGAGCCTTTTTCAGGAAAGGGGGCGCGGAAAATAAAACATGGAACCTCAGCGCCAATCCCTCAGCCTAAAGCAAATCTCTCAGGTGAAGGCAGACGTGGGCTTTAAAGAGAGGAAGATTATAATATCAGTTGGAAAAAATACGCAAGAAGTGCAGGAGTTCACACGATAAAGTAAAGCTGAAAAGAAAGCAGCACCGACAACGAACAAGATCTGGGGTTCTTTCAATGACTCGCCACAGCAAAACTTTCATCGCGAGAGCATGGCAACTACCTTGTATTGCCGAGGGGACGCAGAGGGTGAGGTCGGAATGCGAGCCGGTCAACTCCCTGAGCCATCCTCCGTTGTAGTACTATAGAAAATAGATAGTGCGCCAACGTCACGTCCCCAAAGATAGAGAGAGGGTCAAAAGACGAGCAGTGAAGTTAGAGGAAGTTTTATTAGTTTCTTAAGGATTTAGACTCAACTCTATCCAATACAAAGGGTGGGAGCCGGAGCTCCCCAAATGTGAGAACAGTACCTCATACAAGGGGCGAATAGGCCCTTATATAACTGGAGTCACTGAGTGCAGAGGAAAAAAAATTCCCGCAACCCTAACAGAACTGCCAGTTTCTTGGAGACCCACCTTAGCAAACACATCTGAAATATGAGGTTTCCAAAGCATTGTTTTTCTTTATGTTAAGACCAAGCAAATGCTTTAATGTTATTCACCGAAGCGAGAAGTCACGATTAGAGCCCGTCGAGATAATGGAAGTTGGTGTAGGTCTAGCAAGACGTTGGGTTTTTTAAAGAGTTGAAATTTACAAGGTTTGCGTGACCACCACCGGGTAATAATCATAATCTAGATCGCGCAAGAAAGAATCGGAAAGCCTGAAAAGACAAGAGGCAGCTCTAGAAGCAAAGAGGAGCAGATCTTGCAAATGAGTAGAAGAGGTAGGAGAGTTTGAGCCATCGGCAACTAAGGAGTGAAAGGGCAGAGTGGGAAGTAACGGCTAGGAGAATCGTCTGATCCATGAAAAGTAGGAATACAGTTGGAGAGTAAGAACAGAACGCTATGCGGAAGCACACCACAATCTAACAGGAAGGAGAGGAAACGGCTCGCTCCATAAAACGAGTTACTGATCATAGAACGCGATCGGAGAGAAAACTGAGACAGAGTAAGCAAAGAAGAAGGAGGAAATCCCAAAGGGACCAGGGAGCTTACGACGAGCTGTGACGCGCGATGCCAAAC
>JABUQX010063953.1:5000-26595 GCA_015478945.1 Trachelipus rathkii
TATTATATTCATTAATTATTATATTATTATTGGATTATTATTATTTGATTATTATCAGTAGTATTATTATTTTTTATTTTACATTATTACTTATTAATGCACTTATTACTTATTAGTACATCTATTATAATTGATAGTCTTAAATATTATAATTGATTATTTATTATTATTATTATATATTATGTATTTTCCATTTCATTAACTAATCTCACTTATTATTAATCTTCACTTCATGCATATACTTATTAATATCTATTTACATTTATTACTTCTTTATTATTATACTTATTTTTATTATTATTAATTCATATATTATACCTCTATGGATTGATTTTAAATACGTTCTTATCTATATCTACGGTATTAATTCATATTTTCACTGAAATCATCAATAATATTTACCATAGCAACCTCTAACATCTTATTATTTTATCTTTTTAATAAAATTCTTGAAATATATTATATATATTTATATATTAAACTTATACTATCTACTATCACCTATACTGACTGTTACTACACCTACTCTATGACCTGTATATAAACTATATATAGTACTTTACTTAACTAAACTATAACTTATATATATATATATATATATATATATATATATATACTATATATATATCATCCTAACTTATAAACCTATATATCACCTAGGTAATTATCTAACCTATATTATAATATTATTATATAAATAATATATACTATATATATGATATATATCATATGTAGACTTTACTCTTCCCTACTACCTAATTACCTTATTAACTAACTTAACTTATTTATAACTGTTGTATTATGATCTTCTTAACATCATTCTACTAACCCTAAATATCATATCTTGAAGGACTAGAAGTGCGAATTGAATGTGTAAATAACAGCATGAAGATCGAAATTTGAAGAAGATGCAACTCGTTTTAAATTATTGATATTTGCGGTTGCAGCTCATACTAACTATATACAGTTCCGGAATTCAAACGGAATTACCTCCCTAACAAGCGGAAAAGGCACTTGTGCATTATATTCAAACCTTGATAGCCTGCCCTAACGTGTTCCATAACGGCCTATATTCATTGCAGCAATAGACACAAAATTTTAATTTTGTGATATTTGATAGTCATTAATATTTTAATTGGATACTCCTCAGTTACCACCTAATCTAAATATCGAGACATAATTAAATAAGAGATATAGAGTGTTTAAGAACTATTTAAATATTGATTTTGTTGAGAGTAATCCTGATATGAGATTTATTCAATAGAGTTAGAGATTCTCACCAGATTTTATATCTATTACTCTAAAAAGTCTCTTAAATCCTTACTTCTACCTCGCTTATATATGCCGGATAAAATGAAGGTAAAGAGGTTTTTGTTTAGTTAAGAAGTTAATTTCAAGTCCTTAGCTTTATGACATGGAGTTGAAAAAGTCGAGGAAATTTGAATTCTGTTTTCTTCTATTCGTATAACCAATAATTGTAATCTTGACATATTAACTCACATGAAGACTATTACAGTAAAAGATTATTCTCAATGAAATATTTCCTTCGCAAGCTAACGCGACTAAATTTATAAAAAGCAATTTTGAAATCTTGTTTTGTGTGACACGAACATTATTCAAAATTATCGACCGAATTTACTAACTAACACACAATAGTTCTTTGCATTCTTTTTCACAATTCTTCTACTTCAACTAGTACCTACCCGTCTTTCTGTTGGCATTCCCTCGGATTTCCGGTCGATCTTTTTAGTAGTGGTTATTCCTTGAGATAGACGTGGCCAACCCTTACATTATATTTACCAACTCTATGATACGGGACTGTTGATTCACCTTCAAAGGCTCTTTCGCTTCAAACACAACTCTTTCTCTTCACTCACTTTTCATATAATTGAACCTTCACTCATATTCATCTTCCCTGAGAATCAATATCGCACGCTCTATCGTAACGATGTGACACTCCACCCTTATATTGCGTCTTCCAATAGCTGATTGAACCCACTCAACAGCCACTTATTCCTTCGACTAAACTGCCAGGAATGTGGTGCTTAGGGCTATTGATCTTTCTCGTATCTCTAATTCTTGGAAAGACAAACATGTACAGTCTTTTAACCTGTACATTGCTCATAACCACAGGTTTTTCACTCTCTATCTCCTACTGGACATAAATCCTTCTAACACAAAATATCCTCTACTTTTACCGAAAACAAGCATATACGCTAAACCTCCGTCCTGTCGCTTATACTATTATTCATTCGTCGATTCTCTTTTCTCGCGCCCTTAACTTCATATCTAGGATTCAATCATCTCTCTTAATTTATATACAATCTTCTATAGACGGGTTCGTGGTTACCTGAGGCGCTTCGAGTACTTACTACTTTCATGACATATTCTAAGCTCTGTGCCTATCTGCTAAAACATAACTTTTCGACTACTAACTGATGTTCCTTCTATCGTTATGGATACTTGCTACACATACCTTGGGAGTGTCTTCCATTACAACACTGTTCTCGCCAGACTTTCATCAACCGTCTGAGAACTTGTGCGCACTAACACTTCACTCTCCTTATACTCACCTCTCGTGTGCTACTAACATTTGACCTAATGATGCCTCTTCTCTTGTGTAACTCACCTGTGGCGCCACGTTGCCACCTCACGATCTCCTTTGAAGAGAGATCTTCGCGATTCATATTTCCCCACTATCCTACTACCACTCATCTCCATCTCTCCTTTTTTTGTCATGAAAACTCTCTTGACCACTTCCAGACTTAAACACTCTTAATGCTCAATCTTCATTTATCTCTACTGGTAAAGGTCTGGAACACGTTTCCTTCATCTAGTTTTTTTCCAACAATTCCATTGACTTGCACAATTCAACACCTTGTATTCTCAAAGCGTCAGTCAGTCGGCCTTGTATTATCGGCCTGGAACCAGTTTCCACCTTAACCCGGTAGACATTGGTGGGCCCCGACTTTTCCTCTCTCGGGATCATAAAAAAAAAAATCTCCTTCTAAATTCTGTAGCAAAAAATGTGGAAAACAAATCAATAAATGACAGCCATGAATGTATTATTGAAGTAGCATAGAGTAGCAAGTATATGTGACGTATAATCACCACAATTTCCACCACAGTTACTTTAAATAAATAATATTCTCATGACAGCTTGGCAGGCAAGAGGTGAATTTAGTGCCGATTATATGAAGTGTACATACACGTTAATACATTTATTAAACAAGAATGTTCATTAAGCCAATAACACTTCTACTTAGAAATAACAAATGGAACTTTGAGATGTGTGAGCGTGAGTCCCTCGCTAATACTTTTAAAACTAATGAAAAAGCCTGTTCACTAAACTCCTCTATATAGTATTGTCTGCCACAGTCATAGTCTCGGAAAAGTGATTGCTGGCCGTTAATTAAGACTACAGAACATCAAAGTGCAAAAGGAAATTCATTTTTAAGTTTTTGAACATTGAGATGTACTTAATACCTCCTGTTCCATTCTAATGGCATATTACTAAAATTTTATGCTCTTCATGTTTATAGTAGTTTGTTTTTATTTAGTTTGCCTAAAGTAATTTATTTGTTTATCTCTACACTATGCTGGTTATGTTGATTTACTATAGCATTTTGATGGACTTCCTTTGCGGCAACATACATAGTAACAAACATTGGTTTAGCTTGCAATGAAACATATTCGCTTCCATATAAACACTTTCTATTTTCAAGAACTTTTCCTGTATCTAAGTAACCGGGAATCGCGAAGTTCAGTAATTTACTAGAGATCGTGTGAACAATATCGGTTAAACACAAGAATCTTCCAAGTAACTGTAGAGCGGTAGTCTGAATTCATCGACACAACAACATCGACAACATACCTCGCACACAGCACACACTACACACACCACACACACCACACACAACACACACCACACACACACACACCCACTTTCTCACATCCACACAACACACACACACATCACACCACCACACACCAACAGAGACATTACTAATACAATTCACACACACACACACACACACACACACACCACTACATCAACATAACCACACCGACACAAAAATTTGCCTATCCACAATCTCCTAACAACCCCTCATGTCCTAACTAACTACTCCACCTATCCACACCATCAGCACGGACACTCACCACTCACACCCACTCACACTACACACATACCACATCAACACCACACCACAACTAACAGCACACACACCACTCACCATCACCACACATCACACACCACACACACACATCACACACACACACACACACACACTACCACACATTTAACCACAACTTTTCCCTCCTTACTAACCGACTCCTCCTCTACCTAATCTTCCTACAACCACTTTCTCCTCCTACACAACAAACTCATACTAACCAACCTAATACCTTCTTCCTACCCCTATCCTCTACTACTTACTCCCTCCAACCCCCCCCTCCTACTACATCCCAGTCCTAGTACACTCCGCTTCCTACTACTACTCTCTTTACTATCACACAATCACACACACACCTCCTACTAGCACTCCTCCTACGACCACTCCCTCCTACTATCCGCACACTTTATTATCACACTCATACCTCAACTAACACATCTCATCCACTACCTATACACCTAACACTACACACACACTCACACCATTCACCCATCTCTACAACACACAAGATCATACATCACACACACACAACACATCACACACCTACCCACACTATCATTACACACCACCATACCAGTTCACTTACTAACTATAGATATATAATATAACATACCTATCTAGAACCGAACCTACTCTTCCTATTTACTATAAATGTATATCCATTAATAACAACTTATATCTTAACTATTACTACTCAGTACACTTTTATAACTATAAACCTATAGCTACTATAAATACGCAGTCCTACTAATATACAGTATACTATCCTAACAACTAAACTTCCAACTACTAACTAACCGTAATAAACATATATATAATATGTATACTATATATGGCATTAAACACTAGTTCTTATTATCTGATTTTATGTGGACTTTGTTAACTCTCTACACCTCTTTGGTTCTCTATACACTCTTTCAATCCCATTTCAAAATTTCATAACCTATACACTTAATTTTCACACATTTATAGCAGTTAAAGTACACATTAGCTGATTTGGATACTCAAGATCTTGCGTTTTTGGTTGCATAATTTGCCAATTAATGACCCAGATGAAATTTTTATTATTATTATTAAATGCATTTTTTGTCAGATGTCGGAAATTAAACTACTTGAAGTTTTTTACATCACGTGACTGCAGAGTGTGACTGGCAGATTAAATGTTTATGGCAAATTTTGGAACATGATTAGGCGAGTTCTTTCTTATGGTGTTGGTTTCATCAATATACCCTCCCACAAAGTAAAATGAATTAAACACTCACTACCATATAATACATAATCTACTCTCGTAACTCTTTATAATCATAATTACTAGTCTAATACTTACTATACTACCCTCTAATAACTAACTAACTACTACTTTCACCCTAGACTTACATGTAACTTATAACTCCTCAAGTCATAATCACCGAGACTCTTACCTAACTTATAATACCTATACTTACTCCTACATATCCATACTATCCTAAATTACTATAAATTCTATATCCTATTATACTTTGAACTATTATCTATTACATCCTCTAATAATAACCAAACTCTCCTTATCTACACTCTTCCTCTTACTTAAGTATATAATCACCTTCACTAACGTGAGACTACCTCTACACACTCCGTCCTGTCAACACTACAATTAGCACGAGTTACTCACATTGGCATACCACTGCACTCCGATCCTATCTCTTAATATCTCAAATTCTCACTAATATTTTACAACTGCAATAAACACTTCTTTTTATTTACACTTCTTTGCAAACCATATTGCTTTTCATATAAAGGAACTTATACTTTTACACTACCTAACTCTATGTAAAAACTCAATGTAAAATAAATCTTAACATAAAGTAATCATCGTAAAGAAAATCATCCGCCCATTACTGTAATTAATTCCTCTATAACTGCTTTCAATGCAATTTAAAGTGAGAGAGGCGGTGCTTTTCAGCAATGAGTCGAAACCATCAGACACACCTTGTTCCATAGAAGACAGTTATACACATCAACTATTCTCTTCATTACTAATCCTTTTTGTGGCTAAGCGTTGTTTTTTTTTCAAATCTACCATAGACAATCTAATAAAATACACTTCCCTGTATTTTAATCTCTACTCAAAAACTATACTCGACAAATATAAATCTCAAAATAAAAACCATTTAACCTTTTTGTTCTTCAATAACTGCAACACTTAGGTTAAAAATACTCAACCTATTTAAAACTTGTATGTACCCTTAGAACTTCAAAATAATACATAAAATAAGCAATGAAAGAAAAAAAATTACCCTCAATCCAATTTTAATTAAAGAAAACTTGTAAAATAACAAATAATATTTCTCATGGGAATATTTTTAGTATGAAAGAAATTTTTAACAACCTTAAAAATTGTTTATTTGAACATAGAAATATCTAAAATAGTTACCTAACTATTAAAAATATATTAGTACCCTTTATAACTATTATATATATATATATATGTAATAATAAATATATATTATATATATTATTTATATGTATATATATATATATATATATATAATATTATTATATATATATTATGATATATAGTATATATATATATTACTAATATATATTATATATATATATACTACCTTATATCCTCTTATATATATATATATAACTAATACATACTATATTATATATACCTATCACTTATATTTATCCCTATTTCTTTCGTATAGTATATTCTCGCTTCCGAATAATGCGTCAAATCTTGCATTCATTCTGTCTTTAGTTCTTCAGTTGGAGTGGTTTATCACGCTTTTTGAAAGGTGGAATTTTTCACTTCAGAACACTTTTCCTTTTACAACTATCGCTGTTAACTTTGCAGTTTAACTGTTTCCAACTGTATAAACTTGATGAGGGTGATGGAAGAATCGCAAATTTCCAAATTCAGTAGTTAAAAATTTTCTCAAGGGTTATAATTCTTTATATATATATATTATATATATATATACTTATATAATATAATATATATATAATTATATAACTATAATAATATACTCCTCCTAATATAAACTTAATAATATATATATTTTTTTACTGTCTCTTATATTATATAATATATAATAAAATATATATATAATATAACATTATATATACTTTATCCACTAACCCTCATCTATAACTTTAATTATATATATTATATTTATATCTATCACTATATATTATATAGTATATATATATATAATATCATTATACTACTATATATATAGACCTATACTACACTTATATATATGATCCATTAATATATTATATAAAATTATCACAAAGTATTATAATACTATATATACTATTAACCTATATAACTACCTATATATAGACGCTTTAGTGAAGGGATGAATGTCATATTTATATCAAAAGTTGATAATTCCAATAATGTTCCCTTAATATTCATTAATTGGGTATCATATATATATAGTATATATATTAATAATATATTACTATATATTTTATATCTAATATATATATATATAATAGATATATGTATAACGTATATAATATTATATATATATAGTAATAGGTATCCTCTATTCCTACTATAACTAACTCTCCTTAATGTACCTAGTGTGCTGCACTTCCGCTGCTTTACTACCGCTGCTTCCGTCTAGAACTCCACTCCGAGGCGGAACTACCAGAATGGTTTGCGGACTAGCGAGGTGCGCGAGCTCGTCAGGAAATTAGCGGACTTCCACGTGCGGATCAAAAAAAGTTTCCGCTCTTTTGTTCCCCACCTTTTTAAAAAATGAAAATATAGTTTACTTATTAAGAATTCTTATTCGTTTAATAAAGACATATAATTTTTATCTTAAGTTTATAACTAATTAATCTTTTTCAGTCTAAAGACTTAAATTGTTTTTTCAATAATTTAAACTTCAAAAATAATCTCAACCTCCTTAAAGGTACATATACTCAATATCCCTAAATAACGGATTTTAAATTGATTTTATATGACTCGAATTGCTATTCATCCCTAATCTATAACTAATACCATTAATAATGATACCTTATTCATTCGTCGCATAAAAATAACACTAGGGAAACTATCTCAATCAAGGTCCTGTGTAAAACCCAAACCATATAACACTCATATATAATTATCTAATATCTTAATAAGTAAACAATATTTACTTATATATTATATATTATATCATTATTATAGATACTTATATATCCTCTCCTTACTACTCTCACTTAATTATATCTTCTTAATTATACTATATAACTACTTATATTATATATTATATATATAGTAGTATACCTATCCTTACCCTAACGTTATATATATAAAAAAAAAAAAAAAAAAAAAAAAAAATATTATATAATAATCTATATATCATATATAATACTATTATATAATATACTTTGGGTTTTACACAGAATTGATTTAACATATATATATATTATTATATATATATAATATATAATATAAATATAAATATCTATATATAGTATATTATAATATTATATATATATACTATATATATTATACCTTATATAATATATAGTATATATATTATATATATATATTATATACCTAATATATATTATAATATATATAAACTTATATATATATATATATAATATAATATTACCTATTATCACTAACTAACCAATACTATATATATAAATTACATAATATCCTCCTAAATTAATGCATTATATATGATATATATATAGTATAATTATATATTATATATATATAATATATATATATATACGTTATAATATTATATATATATATATATTAATATAATATACCTATACTCTATATATATAATATATACAATATAAAATATAACTTATCGATATATAATATTACGTCTAACTTAAATAATACTTATAATATAATATATACTATATATAATATAGATAATAAATACTATGCCTATCCGAGCGATACGTAGCATTAGCCCAATCCGAGACCTCTGCAGGAGTCGAAGTTTCACTGGATTCTACTAAAGTCTTGGACGAAATATGATCCTTCTTATGGGTGAGCAAAACGGTGTGGTTCAAAATATTTCATGAAGGATGAGCAGAATTGATTTTAGCGTGAGGACCTTAAATTAGCAATGGACTGCCGGAAGTGAACTAACACCAGCAACTCGCTCTCACCAAGGATCATCTTTCCTTTCCAGCATAGGCAGAATTTTGTTGAACTTGTTCATCAAATATTGTAATACGACTCTCCCGTAGTTCTGCGCTGTAGAAGCCGAATTATTTAGTATGGTGGGCGGATATTTTGCTAAGCAAAGCCCAGGCTCCCTGTCTTTGCCTTAAATTGCTTTTTAATTTTGGAGCTAGCTACATTTTTTGAAAGGGTAATACTGGATCTCTTGTCCTTTGACATCGACAACACATTTGGAGGAGGAAGTGGGAAAATAGTCTTTGAGATAAAATCTTTGTAAATATATTATTCCTTCAATTTTTCATATAATAATTATACTAAATAAAGAATTTTTTGTAAAGGGAATATATACCTTCTTCTTATTTCACTTATATATAATTTAAAACCATCTTTTGTGAGTCCCACATATATTAGTCGGGCAGAGACTGTGCGGACGCTTGCGACCTTTAAGCGTATATGCGGAGGTTTGATGGCTGAAATAAGTGCGGAAGGAAGCGCTAGCGACTACGTTTTCTTCGAGGCGGGCACGTCGCTGCTACGGGAACTACCACTTAAATTGGCATGGTGTGGCCCTGGAGTCTTTTCTGATTAGTTAGTGTGATGTATTGAGTTTTATAATTTTATACTGATTTATGTTGTGTAGTAGTTGGTTAGTTATATTATATATATATATATAATATATAAATATTATATATCTATATATTAACCCTCCAATACTCTAATATTATACTTCCATTTTATACAATTTTTGTACTTAATAACATATATATATAGTGTGGTGTGGTGTGTGTGTGTGTGTGTGTGTGCGTAAGAGAGATAAAATGAGAGAGCCTGCAACAAATTTTCTGCATTTTATTATGTGTTGATAAGATCCTTGTTTGAAAGTTTTTGAAAAAACATGAGAAAAAAATTAACTTTAAAGATGTTAAAAATGCCCTTTAACCTGATTAGTAATCCCTTATGTTGTGAAGCTGTGGACCAAATAATCACAAAAACGGCAAAAGTTTTTCTAATGTTCCTTATATATAGTATATACTTATATTATATAATATAATATACCCTCTTATATAGTACCTTATATATAGTATACTATATATATATATATATAAATATAATATATATAATATACAATATACTAATGATATATATATATGTATAATATATATCTATATATATAATATTTATAGTAGTATATATATATATATATATATATAGGTATCGTAATACTGTAGACATAGCTATTCATATTACTATATTGTATATATATATACATACACAACTTATATCCCGCCTTGTAACTTAACTAACAAACTACTCATATTATAATATATATTAATATATATATATATATTCCTACTTATGTATCAAGCCTTAAGGGAACTAATTTGGATTTTTTCTACATACCCATTAATATATATAGTATAATCTTAGTATATATATATATATATTATAAATACCTTATATACTATATTTACTATTATCTCAGATATATATATATATGGGAATACTTAGTATAACTACTATTTATATACCTTAACTTATAAATTACACTATATATATAGTATATATATATATATATACTACTATATATATAGTATGATTTATATATAGATTCATCCTGTAAGTTCTTTTGATGTATTCCAACTATAAACTTATTTCATAATTCCGTCTGAAGGTGGAGTGTGTGCCTATGTACAACACTAATACTCCTGTAACACGTCCCGTCCTGTAATCTCGAATCTCCTAACTCGATGTTCTTTGATCTTTCTTCCTTCTACTTACAATAATCTGTGCTTCTGCTACTGTTTCTCCTAAAGAACAGATTTTCACTCCCTGTCTTTGAAATATCTTTATCTTCTTCTCACGAAGACTGTTGACTATCTCTCATCCAATATCTGAGTTCCTCTATTTAGGGGATTTTCAATGTACAACAAACTGAATGTTTGGGGTCCTCCTCATCACTGATTTAGGTGCTGGGAGAGGAGGCCGAATCAATTCAGCATTCTCACTCGATCTGGTGAACACTACTAATCAAATAACCTACACACTTTCCGGATCGTCCCAACCAATGTTCTTAGAACACACTTGACCTATTGGTTTCACCACTAGAGTCTCTTCCTCTTAAAAATACACAGCCTTCGCTTCCTACTCGGTAAATCTGACCACAAACTCCTTATATCTCTTACCTTTAATACTCTCCTCTCCCACACAGCGCTCATCCTGCCTATCGTTTTTTCTGAGCACTTTTTGATCGGCCGAATGGGGGGCCTTGCGTTTCTGCTTCTACGCTAACTACTAATTGGAATGACTGCCTTTGGTTCTGGTGACGCCCTTCGACTTCTGCCGATTGAGGTTGAAGCTGTAATCGTCGGATGGGATGAGACAGTTCTCATGTCCCCTCTCCCGATTAAATTCTTTCTCTACTCAAACATCCACTCGGTTTCGACCCTGCCTACTTACTTTACTCTTTCGTGCTTCGTCTTTACTCCCTTGGCCCATTCAGGCTAGAGAAAAGCAGAAGTGGGGAGTAGGAAAATTCTCGTCTTCCTATCACTCTTGCTAATAATTTTCATTATCTGCTAGAAATCGTTGCAGGATACTCTTCGACGATCTAAGCGGGCTTCAATCAAACGAAAGAAAAAGCTAAACCTCCTTTTGTTCTCCGTACCTGACAAAAACTCTTTCTGCCTCTTGCCAAAAACATCTCTAACAATTTCTGTAAATCTGTCTTTGCCTCCTCTTATTCGCTCTGATGTTCTGTTGCTAATGTCTCCAACTGAAAAGGCCAATCTCTTCGGCCTCCTCTAATTTTCCTCCAACTCAACCTGGACGATTCTGGCAATTCCTCATCCTCTCCTCTTATCCTCTCAGGTTCCTACTGCCCTTTGCCCTGTTAATTACTTTTCGATCAGGGTGCATGCTCCTGAAATCTACGAACTTTAGGAAGGCGGTGGCCCGGATGGCATTCTCCCCGAGTTTTTGAGGGAGTGGGGTGCTTCCGTGCTGACGACGCTTCTCGTTCAACTATAATTCTCTATGTCTCAATTACTAACCGACTTTCCTCAGTGTTGAAAGGAAGCACGCAATGTCCATACTCTAATTACCGAAAAAAGGAAGCCGCTCTGATCCTTCTAACTAACATCGCCCTATAGCTCTTACTTGTTTCTTATTAAGATCTTTGAAACTCTTCTTCAACTCTCATTCCTTATGATCATGCGGAGTCCATTCACTTCTTTCCCTGATCGCCAGTACGGCTTTTCGGCGCTCGAGGTCTACTGCGATATACTTCCTATCTCACTGATTTAATGGTTTCCGCCCTTCTAGTACGTGAACTACGGGAGACTGTGCGTGTGGCGCTTGACATATCCCAAAGCATTTGACCGGGTAATGCACGCGTCACTGCTACTCTCCCAAGCTCCCTCCTTTGGTTCCTCCTTCTCTTTGCTTACTTATGTCTAGGTTTCTTTCAAATCGCACAAACCTATCCTGGCTGTTGTTGATGGGGCACTTCTTCTTCCTTTCTGTCAATAGTGGTGTTCCTCCAGGGTTCTGTTCGTTATCTCCCACTCTTATTCCTACTTCTAATAACTGATCTCTCAACCTGCACATCTAACTCTATCCACGTCTCATATGCCGATGATTCGAACCCTTCATTCTTCAACCCTCATTCGAATTCTAAGCGCTGCTCTTCTTTACTGTTCTAGAATGCTCTCTCGTCTTAATCTTTCTTATTCTTTTCTCGCTTGATCTGGATAGAATTTCCGGTGGGGTCGTCTGAACCTTGCCTGAAATCAATTCTTTAAAAAACTCATCTTCTACAAAATCTAAACTCTCTCTAGACACCTTTCCAACTCTTCCTATCTCTTTCGAAACGTTCTTCGTCTCTCCTTTGACAATATAAACATATATGTGCCTTTTACATAAACAAATAAAATTGTCTTGGGAAACCCTCACTATCACAACGGTTCTTAGGGCGGCCCTCACAAAGAAACTGGAGTTGCTGTTAGACTGCCGAGCTTTTTTCTCTTCTCAGTTGCTCCAGCTATACAAGGGCAGCTACAACCGCCTTGTATGGGGGACTGCTCTCATATCTGGGGAGGCCCCCTGGTTTCACCCGGCCCTTTTTGAATAGGTCGAGCCTTAAGGCCAAACAGGGCTTAATAGTAACTGTTCTGTAACTTTTCCAGTTCCCTTGACCCACTCTACTTGCGGCGCGAATGTCGTGCTAAATAATACTCTTTTCTATACGGTACCCTTTACCTGTGGTGCTATTCATCTCTTTTCCTATAGTAACCACGCATCGGCAAGTGGTACGTATAGGGAGCTTAATCACTTTGCGTGCGCTCCACCTTTACGCGTCGCCCCTCCGTAGAACCTAGGGGGGTCTGTGTCTGCACAGAATTGAGTTTGTGTTATGTGGGTAACCTCTGCACAGCTAGTGTTCGCTGCGGTGCTTTCTCTTCTTTCCTGCACACATCTGTTTCTGGAATTCTCTCCCATCTTTCTGTGTTTCCCTGTCTGATATTTATTTCTACCTCACTTTAAAGCCTGCGTCTGTGCTCATCTGCGTAATTTATTTAGTTGTTAACTTCTGAGGTGTGTAAACACCCCCTCCTTGAATACGGCTCTGCCTGTGAATGGCAAACAAAAAAACCAACTGTAAAAAAAAAAAAAAAAAAAAAAAGCAAAAAAGAAAAAAAAAAAACTATATATTTAAATTTAAACGGTATAAATGTAATATACCTCTGTATTTAAAATATTATATAATATATGATATATATATACTAATATATATAATATATATATTTATATATAATTATATATCAGAGGCGACTCCAGTAACTTTTTACCTTCTGGGCTCTCTCTCTCTCTCGTCACGTCTCGTCTCCATCTCGTCTCTCCAATTCCTCTCTCTCTTCTCCTATATTATATATATAATATATATATATAATATACTATTATAATAATATACTTATAATATATATATAGTATATATAAGTATATTATATATACTATATATATAAATATATAATAATAGTATATTAATAAAGATATAATATATTATATATATATATATAATATATATATATATATTACTATATATATAATAACATATATATATTATATAATATATATATAATATATGTTTAAATAAACTTAAAGGTAGTTTCTCCTTATTTAACAATAAAAGGCAATGTAACTAGAAGAATGCCAAAGGCATACAATATAAACGATTAAATCGCACACTGACACAAATCTCCGCTATTCCGATTTGGACAAACGAGCATCACGCTTTTATAATGGAATGAAAATACATTATTTTAAACGCGTATGATTCTTAACACGTTTTGTTTCAAATTTTGCATAATATTATTCTACATTTAGTTTATGTAATATTTTCATTCATATTGAAATAATTTTCTAAAAAAGGAGAAGAATTTTTTCGTAACACTTATGAAATTTGTAAAAATCGATAGTTTCTATAATGTTAACTTGTGCTAAGCACGAGCAGCACAAGTATATCCACGATCAAGCCCGCCTGCGAGATAAATAATCATATAGTTATTATAATATATCTATAATAATAAATATAACTAATATATAATAATATATATATATATAATACCTATATAATCTATATATATTATATAACTATAATATTACTAAATCAATTATATATATATATACTCTTATCTTATAAAACTAAACTAAATAATAATAAAAATAATAATAATAATAAAATAATAATAAATAATAATAAATATATATATAATATAAATAATAAAAAATATAATAATAATCAATCATAATAATATAATAATAATAATAATAATCATATATAGATAGATAATATAATAATAAGAATTAATATAATCATAATAATAATAATAATAATATTATAGATAATAATAATATATATAATGATCAATAACTTTTGTTAAGAAGATTGTAGTATTAATTATTGGGTAATTTGTAATAAAGTAGGCAATTTTGGCTTATAAGTTACATTTCTTTCTTTCTTTTTTAATAGAATGAAATCAAGTCTGAGTAGTGGTGGTCTGAGCAGCATCGGAAGTAGCTTAAGTAGCAGTATGGGAGTGATGGGAGCAGGTCTTCCCATTGGAAGTGGTGTAGAGGATTAAAAGAATAAAATGAGCAAAATGTTTTCCTCTACTGGCAGATCTGTGAGCAGTAGTCTTCAAGGTAGGGACCATCAATCTTCGACCTGTTCAAGAAAAAGTAGAGGTTACAACTGGCTGTGAGTAAGGGAATAGGTCTTCTAAAAACTTTCGGATTCAACCATTGTCTTCAGTTTTTGCTTAAGAAACGTGAAAAGTCTTTCTAATGACAATATACGTGCTCATTGTTGAATATTATTTAGAGATATAAAGCTTTCTTATAATCCTAAAGTACTTTGGCAGTATTTGCGATTTCCATTTTTAAAAAGGAACTACCAGTGAATTTAAAAAGCATTGAAGAAATGAACGTAGTGTTTCTATGAATGTTTTGCTATATTTCGAGAATTTCAAAGAACATTAATCTAGTATCTAGTAGAGGCGAAATAATGTGAAACAAATTAATAATTCTTACAAATCCTGTTATATATATATATATATATATATAAAAATGTAAGTATTTTATATATATATATATATATATATATATACATATATAAATAGAAAAAAAAATATATATATATATATATATATATATATATATATATATATATATATATATATATAGTAATGTATTCTTGATTCCATTTTACTATCTATATTAAAATATATTTTATTGTAAAATCCAAAATATATATATACCGTATATATATATATAAATATACTATATATATATATATATATATATATATATATATATATATTCTTTGCTATATATATATATATATATATATATATATATATATATATATATATATATATGTATGTGTGTGTGTGTAGGAGATTGACTCGCCGACTCTCATGCGAGAAGACGCTGGTTCAGTCCTCCGCGTAGCAGTTTGAGTTTTATCTTCCTGGGGGCAAGAATTAAAACTCAGCTGCGAATGTTGGTGGCATTGAGTGGGATAGCCGGTCTTAAAGTTCGATTTCCTGTAGTCCCCCGTGTTACCCTCTGAGAAGGGGATAAATCACTTTAAAAGGATATATATATATATATATATATATATATATATATTTATATATATATATA
Source organism: Trachelipus rathkii (assembly GCA_015478945.1). NCBI lineage: Eukaryota > Metazoa > Arthropoda > Malacostraca > Isopoda > Trachelipodidae > Trachelipus > Trachelipus rathkii. The sequence continues at coordinate 21,522 of JABUQX010063953.1, forward strand.
TATATATATTTGTTATGTATATATATATATATATATTATATATATATATATATATATATATATGCTATATATATATATATACTAGGTCCTGCTGCTATATATATATATATATATATATTAAATTCTCTATGAATTTAGAAATTTTGTCGTTATCGTAAAGCGGCGATTTGAACATCTTTTGCGTTCACAATTCCGACAGACTTTTGACTCCCAAGCAAGTTCGGGCCAGAGGATAATAACTGGTACGGATGCTTTCACAAAAACTTTTATTGGTAAATGCTAATGGTAATAATACATCGTTCTGAAAACATACATGAAACAATACTGTAATATACAATTCTATATCTACAAAACAAACAAAGAATAATAATATATTTTACATAAAACAATCATTTTACTATATTTACAAGAAAAATGTTCTCGATGATTTGCACATAAATTTACTAATATTTGACACAAAAAAGTGATAAATACCTTATTTATTGCCTCGTATTAGCTTTTCACTGGCTTGATTTTTCCTTTATTTCTTATACTACATGACAAATTAGCTCTAAATTACTTATTTCTCTCTAAAAAGTATGACTTCCTTCTATAAATACTTTGCTGCAAGTGGCGAAAGATCACTCCCTTTCACGCATGCGCAGTTTGTTGCATTCTTAAAGGATGCAACATCATTTAACTTTTTTTTTTTCTAAATTAAACTATCAAATGAAACTATACATTTAAAAAAATTAATAACATGTGAATGCTTTATATAATTTAATTATTAAAGAAACCCGCGGTGCTACGACTAACAAAGCGTTAGCCGCGGGCTAAGGACCGACTACCCTTTGTACAAACGCAGTTGACGAGGAACCCTTCCCCGCAACAGGCCTTCGAGGTTCCCATCCGATTACTTGCTACTACCACCAAGATCTGCACCGGAGGCGGCTCCACTCCGGCTTACGCCATGAGCTTCTGCGCCACCCCCGCGCCCTCCTACTCGTCGAGGCTTCGAGACCCTATCCATCCCTACATATCCGGGACGGTCCCCCTCCCGTGAAGGAGAAAGGGAAGAGCCGTTACTACCTCGACGGTCGAGTATCGGGGACCGGCTTTAGCGCCATCCATTTTCAGGGCTAGTCGTTTCAGTAGGTGAGTTGCTACACACTCCTTGGCGGATGCCGACTTCCATGGCCACCGACCTGCTGTCTTGAGCGACCAACGCCTTTCATTGGTTCTACATGAGCCGGTACTTAGGCCCCTTAACTCGACTTTTGGTTCATCCCACAGCGCCAGTTCTGCTTACCAAAAATGGCCCACTAAGTACTCGGATTCGACAAAGAGGCTTCAATGAAGAAAGAACCCTTTTCTTCACCCGTTTAGAGTTTGAGAATGGGCTGAGGACATCGCCGGCGATTGTAGGGCTACTTTTGCTATTGTCACTGTTGTGGGACATTTGAAAAGTCCCTCTTGGGTTGTACTTTCCACGTTTATATTCATTAGTAATAGGTAAGAAGAGATTCTTAATATCATCCAGTACAGGAACGCAGTCTGAGACGATCTTCTCCCCAAAGGAATAATCTTTATTTATTATATCTTCCGACCAGTAGACTCTTTTTCCCCAGTAAGTTCTCAAATATTTTCTGTATTTTTTTATTCTGTGAATAAATGGATACAGACGCTTTCCCAAAACAATTTATTGAAATACATCTTGGTAATACATAGTTCTGAAAACATACATGAAACAATATTGTAATATACAATTCTATATCTACAAAACCAACAAAAGAATATATTTTACATAAAACTAATCATTTTTCAATATTTACAAGAAAAATGTACTAATATTTGACACAATAAAAAGTGATAAATACCTGATTTATTGCCTCGTATTAGCCTTCACTGACTTGATTGTCCTTTATTTGTTATACTACATGACAAAGTTAGCTCTAAATTTACTTTATTTCTCTCTAAAAAAAAGTATGACTTCCTTCTATAAATACTTTGCTGCAAGTGGCGAAAGATCACTCAATTTCACGCATCCGCAATTTGTTGCATTCTTAAAGGATGCAACATCATTTTAACATATATATATATATATATATATATATATATATATATATATATATATATATATATATATATATATATATATATATATATATATATATATAGTATTGAGTGATACTGGTATATATAATAGAGATTTGGCAGGGTGTGTAAAAGGAGGGGTTTGAAAGTAAATGTAGATAAGAGTAAGGTTATGGTTGTGAGTGAGGACAGTCCTCAGTGTGAAGTTATGTTAGATGGTGAGCAGCTGGAACAAGTGTCTTGAGTTTAAATATTTAGGGTATATGTTGGATAAGAGGAACGGATGATGTAGAGTGTAGTAGGAAAGTTGTGAATGGCAGGAAGGGGGCTGGTGCAATTAAATCGTTGGTGAATGTAAAGGGACTAAGTCTTGAGTGCGCTAGGGTCTTACATGAGAGTATGTTGTTACCTGTGTTATTGTATACAATCTTAGGGGCGTGTTGGTGTATGAGAAGAAATGATAAAATGAGGAGTGAACGTATTAGAGAGTTGTGTGGTGTGAAGAAAGGGGTAAACGAGAGAATAAATGAAAGTATGTTGAGATGGTTTGGTCATGTGGAAAGTATGAATGATAGTCCGTAGGTTAAGCCTTGGATGTATAGTGGCGAAGTGTGTTGGGAACCGACGGCTGGGAGACCGAAGAAAAAAGTGGATTGAGTCAGTAAACGAATGTCTGAAGGAGAAAAATGTAAGTTTGGCGAGAATAAAGGTGCATAATAGGAGAGAATGGCGGGGTTTTGTGAGGGGGTATGGTTGTGGCCCACCTGGGCCAAGGGATGAATTACATTGACGATTTACCATAGTGAGGGTCCGTCGCGGTCTCGTGAAGCTCTAGGGCGGATTTTTTGACTGACGATTTCTTACTAATTAATGGTACAGAGGGGGGGTAAGGCTGGGCTTTCTTTTCGACTTATGTCATATTCTACTGCTTTTCTTTTCCGATGCATGTTACGCACCTTACCCCCCAGTCTTGGGGAGAAAAATGTAGATGAAGAAGATATATATATATATATATATATATATATATATATATATATATATATATATATATATATATATATATATATATATATATATATATATATGTATATATATATGTACACACGCTTCTTTCCATATATATAAATATATATATATATATATATATATATATATATATATATACACTTTGTCAGAATTTAATGTTTTAAATTATAGATATATATATATATATATATATATATATATATAAGCTATATATATATATGTTCACCATTTAGCCAATTTTTAGGGAGAAAAAGATAGATATAAAAATATATGTATATATATATATATATATATATATATAAACCCCTTTAATATAAAACTCAAATTTTACATATCCAACCAAGGATGGTAATACTTTTCCTATAAAGGAACGGATAATATAAATAATATAATAATGAGTATTTATAAACAACACAGTTGAACCAAAAAAAATATAGGCCTTTATATATATATATATATATATATATATATATATATATATATATATATATATATATATATATATATATATATATAAATATATATTTATATATATATATACTACTATATATATATATATATATATATATATATATATATATATATATATATATATATATATATATATATATATATATATATTAGTGATGGGACGATTAATCGTCATCGTCATCGTCATCGGCAAAAATCGGCATATTTTTTTTAAATCGTCATCGTCATCGTCATCGGCAAATTTCGCCGATTATTTTGCCAATTAATTGAACAAATATTACGAATTTTGGATATTAAAGCTCAATAATATATATATATATATATATATATATATTTTGTTTATGATATATATATATATATATATATATATATATATATATATATATATATATATATATATATATATATATATATATATATATATATATATATATATATATATATATATATATACCCATTTTGCTTATGGTATGTATGACATTCCAGTGCCTAATGGTTCGCCTTTCTGTTCTGCGTTCATATATCCACTCATCCTCCAGACAACATCTTAGAGACACCATCATTTATCCACATATTATATACACATACTTATATCCACACCCCTCTTCTAGACAACATCTTACTATCCCTTATATCCGTATGTGTGACATCGTATGTCCTGCGTGTCGTAGAAGGCAACTAAGTGATGGTGGTAGCTAGGTTGGCTGCCCACTACCACTTATCTTTTGCCAGGAATGCTAATGCATGGCTCAGAGAAGGTCGTGATCGCCGTAAGCGGCGTTCTATCTTTCGGCGAAAATGTATGAATCGTATGGATACATGGAATGTCAGAGGAATAAATGTTGAGGAGAAGAGGAGAGAGGTGATGGATATATTTAGAAAGGGCAAATTTGATTTGCTAGCTGTGACTGAAATAAAGATGGAAGGAAACGGTGAAAATGAGTGGTGTGGTGTGAAATGTGTTTGTGTTGGTGTGTGGAAAGGAATGAGAGGGGGATAGAAAGATTTGCAATTCTGATGAGTGACTTGTGGTAGAGAGCTATGGTAGATTTTGTGTGTGTGAGTGCTAGAATTCTAAAAGTTAAATTTAAGTTTGAATAGGTAAAAGTATGTGTGGTTGCGACATATGGTCCATCTGAGGGTAATGTTGAAGAGTGCGATTTTCTGGGATAATCTGAATGATGTTTTGGATGGGGTGAGTAGGGGATTTAGTTCATTTGTCACATATCTGCCCACCTAAGGATTTTTTACAGTTGTCACCACCACTCACAGTCAGAGCCTTATTCAAGGAGGGGGTGTAGTACGCTCAAAAGTTCACTCTCTAGCGCAAATTACGCAGATGAGCACAGACGCAGGCTTTAAAGTGAGGGAGATTAAATACAGCAGGACATACAGAAGATGGAAGAGAATTCCACAGAACAGAGGTGGCGGGAAAGAAGGAAGCACCACAGCGAACTAGCCTGGAATTACCAATATCAACACAGATACAGCACTCCTTGTGCTA
>JABUQX010063954.1:0-29133 GCA_015478945.1 Trachelipus rathkii
TATATATATAATATATAGTATTATATATAAATATATATATTAATATAACTAATTATATATAATATATATAATATTATATATATACATATATATATATTATATATATATAATATAAATATTATACACAATAACACTTACTAATATATAACTACCTATTATATATATATATATATATATATATATATATATATAATAATCTCTTTCATTAATTAAGTATATATATAATATACTATATATATATACTATATATATATATATAATAGTATTATAGTATATTATTTATATATATATAGTATATAGTACTATCACTTATATATAATATATATTATAATATATATAATAGAATAATATATATATAATATATAATAGTATATATATATTATATAGTATATAGTATATATATATACATACATATATTATATATATATATATACTATCTTTTTTAATCTGAAACATTTATTATTTCTCAAAATGAAATTTTTTAATATACCTTCGGCAAATTATGTCAAACATGATGAACATAATCTCCATACAACACAAACATTTTTATCGCAAAATTCAAGTCATAATATTTCATTATTATATATATTATTATATTTATTAATTATATTATCTATTATTATTATTAATCTTATTAATTATTAATTATTATTACTTATATTAATTCATTATATATTATTACTATTATTATTATATTATATTATTATTATTTATTATTGATTATTAATATATATATTATTATTATATTATTATTGATATTATTATTATCTATAATTATTATTATTATTGTTATTGATATAATATATATATATAGTATATATATATATATATATTATTATTATAATATATATATATATATATATATATATATATATATATATATTAATAATATTATATTAAATATATATATTATATATCGAGAGGCGACTCTATATACTTGTGCTCTCGTGCTTACACGCCAGTAACATTTATAGAAACTATCGATCTTTTATCAATTTCATAGTGTTACAAAAAATTCTCTATTTTCCATCTTGCATTTTAAACTTAACATAATAAATGTAAATTTTATTTAAATTGAAAACCAAAATTAAGATATCATCGCGCTTTTAAATAAGTTATTCAATCCTTATAAAGAGGTGACTGCTCGTGCTCAATCGATATAGCGAGACTTGTGCTGTGCGAATTTAATATGTTTTATATTTTTGCTTTGCATCTTCTAGCTTACATTGACCTTTATTGTTTAGACATAAGGAGACTACTTTATAGCTTTATTTAAAACATAATCAAATATATAATATATATATAATATATAATTATATATATAATAAATATATATATATAAATACTTATAATAACCTATAATTATATTATATTCTATATAATATATATATTATATATAAATATATATATATATATAATATAATAATATATATATATAATTCTAATATATATATATATATAATATAATATATATATATAGAAGAGAGAGAGAGAGAGAGAGAGAGAGAGAGAAGAGAGAAGAGAGAGAGCCCGAGTAGTAAAAAGTTACTGGAGTCGCTACTGATATATATATATACACCTGTTCCTTAGGCACCAAACTAAACTTTTATATATATACTATATATATATATATATATATATATATAGATATTATATATATAATATAAAATACTACCCATCAATAATATATTTAATATATATATCTTTTTTTTTTTTTTTTTTTTTAATTTTCTATTTTCTTTTTTTACAGTGTCAGACATTAGTTTACTCAAGCCCTATTCAAGGAGGGGGTTTTACACACCTCAGAAGTTAACAACTAAATTAACCATTACGCAGAATGACCAAGACCGCAGGCTTAATTGAGGTAATTAATCACCACGGGACAACACAGAAATGGCAAGAGTACATTCCTAAACAGAAACAATTCGGCACGACAAGAAACGCGAACACCTCGCAGCGACTACACCTGGAGTTCATCCCACATCAAACACAAAACTCATGTTCAGACACATTCTACAGGGCGTACCTAAAGGTGGTGGTACCCAAGTGATAAGCTCCCTCGATCACCTGCCCTGCGGTACCTATAGAAAGAGATAAATGCACCAAGCATCGCGCGCAAACAAGAAGAGGGTCAAGGAACTGGAAAGTACAGAGACAGTTTAATAAGCCTTTTGGCCTTAGAGCCTCGACCTATCTTAAAAGCCGTGAAATCAGAGCCTCCCCAGATAAACAGTACTCCATATCAAGGCGGATAGGCCCTGTATAGCTGGAGCAACTGAGAAGAGGAAAAAAAGTCTCGCAGTCTAAACAAACTCCAGTTTCTTTGAGGCCGCCAGAGCAACCGTTGATGTGAGGTTTCACAGACATTTTTTTGTTTATGAAAGGCCAAGGATGTTTATATGTCAACAGAAGAACGAGAGAACCCTCGAAAGAGATAGAAAGTTAGAAGGTGTCTTTAGAGAGGGAGATTTGTTAGAAGTTGAGTTTTTTAAAAGAATTGAAATTCTTCCATCAAGTTCCACAACGACAACCACCCGCAAATTCTCATCCAGATCAAGCGAGAATGAATATAAAGATAAGACGAAAGGCAATTCTTAGAAGTAAAGAAAGGAGCAGAATTGAAATGAGTTGAAGAATTGAAGGTCGAATCATCGGCACAATATGAGAATAGAGCTTTAGATTGCAAGGTAGAAGATCATTAATGAAAAAGAGAAAAAAAAGTTGGAGATAAGACAAAACCCTGTGGAACACCACTATTTGACAGAAAAGGAAGGAGAAGTTGCCCCATCAACAACAGCCGATATAAAGTAGCTATTGGAAAGAAAACTAGCTATCAAGTACAAAGAGAAGGAAGGAAACACCACACAGGAGGGAGCTGAGAGTTCTGACGCGTCCAATACCCGGTCAAATGCTTTTGGAATGTCAAGCGACACCACGCATGTCTCCCCGTAGTTTCTAAGGGCGAAAACCATAAATCAAAAGTGAGAATAGGAAGTAATACTCGCCAGTAGACCTCGGAGCGCCGAAAGCCGTACGGCGATCAGAAAAATAATGAGACTCCAAAGTTGATCTATAGAATGTGAGAGTTGAGAAAAGTTTCAAAGACACTTCAGAAAATAGAATACAAGTAGGAGAATACCTAGGCGATACCTTAGAAGGATCAGAGCGCTTCCTTTTTCGGGAATAGGTTGACATGTGCGTGCTTCCAACACGAGGAAAGTGTTAGTATTGAGACATAGAGAATATAGTGAACGAGGGGCGGGGTCACGAAGCACACTCACCCTTCAAAACTCGGGAGGAATGTCCATCCGGGCCACCGCCTTCTAACGTCCCCCTCAGTATTTCTATGGTAACGTCCCATGCACCCGATCGAATGTAATTACATGGCAGTCATAGGACACTCTAGAGGAGAAGGAGGAAGAGGATGCCAGAATCGTCTAATTACGTGAGTTGAGAAAATAGGAGGCAAGAGATTGACCTTTTCAGTTGAGAATAGCAAACAAACCATCAGAGCGAATAAAGAGAGGAAAGACAGATGTTGGAAAAATTGTAGAGTATGTTTTTTTGGCAAGAGCCTAGAAAGATTTGTCAGTAGAGAACCAAGAGGTAGAGCTACTTTCGTTGATGAAAGCCCCCTTTAGCTCGTCGAAAGAAGTAATCCTGCAACCGATATTCTAGCAAGAACTTTAACATTAGCCCCAGAGTGATAGAGAACGAGAAACTTTTCCACTCCGATCACAACATCTAGCCTGAATGCCAGAAAACAAGCACGATCGAAACATGGATTATTATCTCTAAATTTTATCGAAGAGGGAATGAACCTGCTCATCCCATCGTACGGCCCCTATTTTTTCAGCAGTCACTAAAGTCCAAGCTCACAGAGACAAAGCAGCCCATTCCAAATATAGTTAGCGTAGAAAGCAACGCAAAGCCCCCAATCGGCCGATCAAAGTGCCAGAAAAACACGAGTAGGCAGGATGAGCTGTTGGGAGAAAATATAAAAGTAAGAGATATACAGGTTGTGGTCCAGATTTACCGATAATGGACAGCGAAAGTGGTGTCATTTTAGAGAGAAGGACTAGTGGTGACACATAGGTCAAGTGTGTTCAAAGAATTGTTTGGGAACGATCCGAATATGTGTAGGTTCCTTGATTAGTTGCTCCAGATCGTTGAGAAGCTGAATGATTCGGCCTCCCTCCCCACCAAATCAGTATGAGAGGACCCAACCATTCATGTTGTGTACATTGAAAATCCCCTAAATAGGCTCTCAGTATTTGGATGACGAAGATCTTAACAGTCTCGGAGAAGTAGTCAAGATATTCCAAAGAAGGAGTGAAATTGTTCTATTAGGAAAGAACAGTAGCAGAAGCACAAAATTACTGTAGAAATTAAGAAGGAAGAAAAAATTTAACACAGAACCAGTCGAAGTTAGGAGTTTCGAGATTCACGAGACGTGTTTACAGGAAATTATGTAAATACGGTCAGCACACTCCACCCTTGCAACCGGAATTATGAAATAAGTTATGTTGTGAGTTACACAACAAGTAATTACAGGATGAATTCTATATTCATATATACTAACACTACTTTCACAACTATTACCTATTTTTAATAACCTACTAACCCTATTAATAAGTATATATATATATACTACTACTATATATCTATATAATATATATATAAACATATATATATTTACTTATATATATACCTCTCAACAAATTGACTATAATATTATATAAATATACTATATAGTATAAATATATATAATATATAGGTTGAGAAAAATCAATAGTTGCCCTTAAGGCTGATAATTAAGTAGGAATAATAGTATATTTATATATAATATATATATATATATATATATACTAATATTAAACAAATATATAATAACATAATAAAAGTATATTATAAACACATTACTAATAATATAGCTTTAATAAAAAAAGAAGTTATTTTTTTATATGATATTATATATCCATTATATATATAATTAAATATATATATTATATTAATTTATATATTAATAATATAATAAATAATTATATATATTAAATATATTAATAAATTAATAATTAATATATAAGTACTAAACATAAAAACTTGCCCTTTTGTGATTATTGGTCCCACAGCTTCAACAAATAGCCTGAAATACTATCAGGTATTAAGGCATTTTAACATCTTTATAGTAATATTTGGCATCAACGGATCAAAAACTTTCAAACCAAGATCTAATCACACATAATAAATGCAATAAATTTGTTGCAAGCTTCTCTCAAAATTATCTCTCTTACGTCACACACATCTCACACACATCGACACCTGCCACCACCACCACTATATATTATAATAAATATATTTTATATATATATATATATATACTATAGTATATATATCATATAATATAATATATAATATATTATAATAAATATATATAATTATTATTATCATATATATACAGACAATTACTTACTTCAGAGGTGGGCACCCGCTCATTTAGGGGGGTAGTCCCCTAGCGCACCTCCGCACCTCGAGAAAACGTAGTCCGCTTACGCTCCTCCGTCACTTATTCAGACCTAATCACAACCTCCGTTTGCCATTCGCAATCCGCACGTCGCACGTCTCCCGCTATATAATTGTGGCCCCTTCACAAAAGATGTTTAACTTAATAAATACTAACATCTTAGTATAGTATCTTACAAAAAATTATTTATCTAAAATAATATAAACTTAAAAATTGAATGAATATTTTACAAAATACAAGATGTTACACTTCCTCCCAATTCGTCTTCAAAGATCAATAAGATCCAATTATACCCTTTTCAAAAGATCAGCTGCTCAAAATTTAAAGCAGTTAAGGCAGACCTCTTTGGCCTTCAAAATATCCTCCCACCAATACTAAATATTCGTCCTACAGCCGCAGAACTAGGGAGACTCAAGAGGTGTCTATTACTTTAATTTAATCAAGTTCAACAAATTCTGCCTAATGCTGAGGGAAAGATGTCCTTGGGAGAGGATGCTGGTGTCTGGATTGTTCTGCTGAATTTTTAGAGAAGCCAAAGTCTCTCACCAAATCATTCTTCACAACCAGGATTATTTACCAACCTGCCACCCATAAGAAGGCTATTTCGTCCAGACTTTTAGTAGAATCCATGAAGCCTCGACTCCTGCAGAGTCGATGCTCATGCTACGTATCACTCGTTGATATATATATACTATATATATATATATACCCTATTAGTATATATTATAAAAATAATTAAGAAATAAAAAATTAATTTTTTAGTTATATATTTTAATAATTTATTGACATTTTTTATAAATAATTTAAAAATATTATATAAATAAAAAAATTTAATACTTTTAAATAAAAATAAATTAAAATTTAATTTAGTGAAATTGAGTTTAGAGTAATCTTTAAAAATAATAAAAAAATTTTATATTATAACTAATGTTTGACTTATACTATATCATATAAACTTATATATATAATATATATATATAAATAATCATATATAATATATATATATATTATATATATAATATAGTAAACTAATAGTATAAATATATATAATATAATATATATATAATATATTAATATATATATATATATATATTTATATATATATATATAATATAATAATAATATTATATATACTATATATATTACATAGTTAGTTATTAGCTATTATAGTATATATTAATATAGTATATATAATAAAATAAACTTAATGTAAAACCAATTCTGTGTAAAACCCAAATAATATATACTTAAAAATATAATATAATAATATATAACTAATAATAATTATATATATACGTATATATACACATCTATATATATATAATATATATAACTATAATTCGAATTAAATATATAATAATATAATTAAATATGTAGCTATATAAATAAAATATGTAACTTATAATATATATATATAATTACTATATAGTATTTGGGTTTACCATTATTATTATTATATTTCCTATTATTATATTAATAATATAATAATTAAGTATAGATTAGGGTAATAGCCATTCAGTCTAATAAATAATCAAAATTTAAATCGTATTTATTATATATGGTAACCTTTAAGCGAGTTGAGAGTTATTTTGGAAGTTTAATATTAAAAAATCAACTCGTGGATTTTCTATCTTTTATTATAAACTTAAATAAAAATATATATATTTATCTGTAACGAAAATAGGTCTGCTTGGAAGTGTTTGTGTTCTACGATTTAAAATTTTCCATTTTAATATATCAGGTGCAGAACAAAAGAGCGAAAACTTTCTTCTTTCTTAGTATCCGCACAGTCAAGTCCGACTAAACTTCCTGTACGACTCAAGTCACCCTCTTAACGGCCTCAGTCCGCACCTACTTCTGGTAGTCACGCTGAGCGGACCTAGCGACTAGCGGACTAAAGAGCGGAATGCCCACCTCGTATATATATAATCCTTATATATATTATATATATATTCATATATTAGAATTCCCTATAATTCATCTATTATATATAACTATCTCTCTAAAGTATATAAATATATATATAACACTTATATATAATATATATATAATCCCTATATAACGTCCTTTAAATTAACGCGTGAACTCTATTGAACACTTATACAAACCTTTTGATATAAATAACTCGAACATTCATCCTTCTACCTAAAATAGTCTTACTATATATACTATTATATACTTATAACTTATATATAATAATAAATTAATATTAATTAATACCATATTTTGACATGAACCTTATATATATATAATATATATATAACTACTATATATATTATATAATAGTATATACCTATACTATATATATATATAACTATATATATGATATATTATAAACTATAATATATATAAATATATATATATACTCTCAAAATATATCACTTATCACTTATATAAATACTATTTATATATATATCTATATATTATATATATATATTATATTATATATTATATATATATAGATATATATAAATACCTTACCTATCTAATAACACGCTCCAGCTTAAATACGGATATAATTATATATTATAAAGAAATTATAACCCTTGAGACAAATTTTTACTACTGAATCTGGAAATTTTACGATTCTCCATCACCCCATCAAGTTCAGTGGAAACAATTAACTGCAAAAGAACCGATAAAAAGGAAAGCTCGTCTGAAAAGTACATCACTTCATATAAGACGTGCATATAAACTCACTCCAACTGAAAAAACTAAGACAGAATGAATGCAAATGACGCATCATTCGGCACAGCATATATTCATAATATATAACCCTGCTAACTGATTATATATAAAATACCTTACTATATATAAACTAATGAACCTATAAGTAAATATCATATAATATATAATCTAATATAGATACTATATATATAGATATATATAACCTACCTCATATCCTACTTATAGTATAATATATATATAAAACCTAATAATATATATCATAATATAACATATATATATAATATAATTACTTATCTTTATCTTCTTGCTATTGAAGACAATCACTTATATTAGATTATATATATATATACTTATACTATATATATATAAATAATATAATATATATATATATATATATAATATTTATCAAAAATATTCCCATTAGATACTCGAGTTATTGTTATTTAACAAGTTTTCTTTAATTTAAAATTGATTCGATGGGTAATTTTTTTTCTTTCATTGTTCTTTTATTATTATTTTAAGTTTAGGTACTACAATTTAAATATTGATTATTTTTAACCTAAATGTGCATTAAGAACAAATAAATGTTTATTTTAAATTTTTTTTTTAATATAAACACCTAGAAGCTGTTATTAATTAGATTTCTAGGAAAAAAAAACAGCTTGCCAAAAAAAATAAATTAGTGTATACTGTCTTCAACATTTCTGTCGACTATTTCGGAAAAGCCCCAGCTCTCACGTTTTAAAATTGATTGAAAAATAGCATTATTCAATGGCGATGATTCTTACAGTTTTTGTTTAAATTTTACATAATCTTTTACATGTATTATGTAATATACTCTTTCATATGAACAATTTTTTGCAAAAAAATAAAAGAATTTTATGGTAACTATGAAATTTGAAAAAGATCGGTCGTTTCCATTATGATAACTCGTGCTAAGTCTGAGCAGCCCGAGTGTAGAGCTCACCTTTGATATATATATATATATACCTATTATTACCTTACTACTACTTTATTCCTCTCCTACTAACCTCACTTTCCTCCGATACATAAGTCCCTTACTACACTACTATCCTGGTCCAAGTAAGTTCAATTGTTTTGTGAAAGATTAGATTTGAATTCTTTAAATTATTAGTGATCAAAACATCAATAAAACTATAAAATTCATTATTAGATTTATTATACCTGATATTTTATAGGAGTGATATTATTATACGTGTATTCCTTATACACTATAACATCTGAATATCTCATCAGATATTATATTATCTATATCTCATATATATATCTATCTCATTATACTAATTCACAATCTTTATTTATTTTACGTTTCTATATATCTCGTGGAATCTTATGTGAACACAAGACATAAGAAAGAACTCCCTAATCATTTCCAGAATTGCCATAAAATTTAAAAATCGGTTCAATTAAAAAAAACTATCCTCTCATTTCCACATCTGACAAAAAATCATTTTAATATAACTAATACTATAAATTACAATTTCATCTGGGTCATGATGAATTTGCACATAACCACGCAGATCTTGTCCAATCTTTACTACCATCTGCAAAACATGACACAATAAGTTAGTTGAAGAAATTTTGAAATGATGAAAGACACTATAAAACCAAAACTTGTAAAACAACCGTCTCAAAAATCAAAATAAAATTTTTATGCCATATATAATATCTACAATATACTATATATATTACTATATTATTAAATACATAATCAGTATATTATATATATATTATATATTATTATTTCATCATATATATCAATACTATAATATATATCTTATATACTATTACTCTAAAGAAAAAATAGGTTTGTTTTGTGTGTTGAGGCAACCGAGTGTGAAAATAGGTGAAAGATTTAATTCCGGGGTAGTATGTTGTGTGGGTTTGTGTGCGTGTGTATGTTTGTGTGTGGTGGTTGTGTTGTGTGTGTGGGTGTGTGTGTGGTGTGTGTCTGTGGTGTTGTGTGTGGGTGTGTGTGTGGTGTGTGTGTGTGTGTGTGATGTGTGGTGGTGTGTGTGTGTTGTGTTGTTGTGTGGGTGTGTTGTGGTGTGTGTGTGTGTTTGGGTGTGTGTGGTGTCGTGGGTTGTGGTGGATGTTGTGTGTGTCTTGTGTTGTGTGTGTGGGTGTGTGTGTGGTGTGTGTGTGTGTGCTGTGTGTGTGTGGTGTGTTGTTTAGGTTTGTTATGTGGTGGTAGTGGTTTGTGTTTGTGTGTAATTTTACTCCTACAGTACTTTGGATCTTGTTTTTAACCATTTTTGGATTCACGGCTCTCTAGTAAATTACGAACTTTCGCGACCCGGTTACTAACTAACATTCTTGAAAAGAAATATTTTTGAACGAATATGTTCCATTGCAGCTAACCAATGTTTGTTACCTATTATGTTGCCGCAAAGAAGTCCATCAAAATGCTATAAATCACATATACAGATAAACAAATAAATTAGCTTTTGGCAACTAAAATAAATAGAACTCTCACCTACTGAAGCATTAAAAATAAATGCCTTATGAACGGTATTAAGTACATCTCATGTCAAAAACTTAAAAATGAATTTCCTTGCACTTTGGAAATGTTCTCGTAGTCTTAATTAAGGCCAGCAATCACTTTTCCAGACTATACTGTGGCAGACAATCTAATGAAGATTTTAAGGTTACATTATAAAAATGAAGGAGTAAGAAAATTTCAAAATTCCATTTGTTATTTCCTAAGTAGAAGTTAACATAATGACATTCTTTTTAATAATGTATTACTCTATGTACACTTTATATATCTGGCACTAAATTCACCTTTGCCGTGCCAAGCTGTCATGAAGAATAATTATTTATTAAACTGGTGAAGTTATTCTAGTCACCTCTTGCTTAACTCTCTATTGCTACTTCCAATAAATACATTCTCTTGTCATTTTAAGATTTGTTTTCACTTTTTCTACAATTTAGAAGAGTTTTTTTTATATCCCGGGGGAAAAAGTCGGAGGCCCACCAAATTCTACCAGGGTTAAGGTGAAACTGGTTCCAAGGCCAAATCAAAGGCCGACGTGACCCGATACACGGCGTTTGAATTTGTGCAAGTCAATGGAAGTTGGAAAAAATAGATGAAGGAAACGTGTTCCAGACTTTACCAGTAGAGTAAATGAAAGATTGAGCATAGAGGTTAAGTCTGGGGTCAGAGAGTTTGACAGAAAAAAAGATGAGTGTGTGGGAAATATGGAATCGCAAGATCTCTCTTCAAAGGAGGTGGTACTCGACCAGTGAGTTCACAAGAGAAGAGGCCATTGTAATAGCGATACTATAAGGAGAGTGATGCAACAGTTCGACGGTTTGGAAGTCAAGGAGAACAGTGTGTATGGAACCACCCCAGGTATGTGAGGCATACTCCATACAAGAGAGAACAGCATCCATATACATAGCAAACAACTAGGATGATGAGTAGTAGTTCCGAAGGCGCCTCAGGAAACCCGACCTCTTAGAAGTTTGTTTAATAAGAGAGATAATGTGATCCTTATAATTAAGGGCGCGAGAAAAGGAAACGACAAGAATATTAAGAGCAGACGGAGGTTTAAATTGCTTGTTTTCGAAGAAGATATTTTGTGTAGAAGATTATGTCGAGAATAGAGATGAATAACCTGTGTTTTTGAGGCATTAAAAACTACAATGTTTTCTTTTCCAAATTAGAGATACGAGAAAGATCAATAGCCCTAAGCCCACCATCCTGGCATGCAATAATTGCTGTTGAGTGGGTCAACTCCTAAATTGGAAGAAGCAATAAAGGGTGGAGTCATCGTCATAGGAGTGGATATTGATTCGAAATGATAGACTGAAGGTCATTAATGAAAAGTAGAAAAAGAGTTGTGGTAGAACAAAACCTTGAGGAACAACACCCCTATCAATAGATTTAAATTATGAAGGGTGCCCGTCTATAATAACCACTATAAAACGACCGGAAATCCGAGGGAATGCCACAGAAAGAAGGGTAGGTACTGTTAGAGAGAAATTTAAAAATCAAAACTTTGTGTTAAATTCTGTCGAATAATTTTGATATATGTCTCGTGTCACACCAAAAAGATTTCAAATTCGTTTATAAATTAGTCGCGTCTGAAGAATATTCAAAATAATTCTTTCTGTAATAGTCTTTCATGAAATTTCAATAAAATTTATATACGAATAGAAAACAGATCAAATTCTCATCGACGTTGACAACCTCAAGCTAAATTTTTAAACTTATATTAAACAGAAAATTTAGTGGGACATGAAATATTATTGTAAGTTTTTTTAACTCTATTAACAATAATAACTACACTACTACTACTTCTACATTATTGCCAGAATGCTACTATATTAATAATAATAATAATAATAATAATAATAATAATAATAATAATAATAATAATAATAATAATAATAATAATAATAATAATAATAATAATAATAATAATAATAATAATAATATTAATAATAATAAATAATAAAGTTTAATAAAATATTATTATTATTATTATTATTATTATTATTATTATTATTATTATTATTATTATTATTATTATTATTATTATTATTATTATTATTATTATTATTATTATTATTATTATTATTATTATTTTATTACTATTATTTAGTTAGTATTTTAATGTTGAATAGTATTTTTATTTTAAATTTCACAATCTCAAAAAGAATTTTTTTTTTCATAAAGAATTTCTTATATTCCGATTATGTAAATGAATTAGTAAATGAGTGAATACTTCTTATACATATGTAAAGTAAATAAAAAGACTGCAAAAAACCAATGCTGCGGAGCTCCATCATTTTTAAATTCCCGACTCCGGCTCCGGCTCCGACTCCGGCTTCGGATCCATAATATTTCCACTCTACTCTACAGCACTGGCTAAAACTCCTGTTCCCAACCCCTTCCTCCACCCGCGTCAAAGTGGGACTCGTAGAAAAAAATTCTTACCTTCAAGGAAAAATTATTTTAAAAATAAAATATTTTTAATATCACTAAAATTTTTGATGGAAATAGGAAAGAATCAGTTTGTGTTTTATTTTATCTTCTTTTTGGTATAGAAGTGCGGCGTCAATTTGTTAGGAATTTTGTGTTTTTTTGCAATCTTTTAATAATTGGTACTGTTAATACAGTGACAATTTCATCATTGTCATAGAACTTTTAGTACGTCAATTGATACTCAGTCTTCAACAGGTATCCTAGCCTTTTCTTTTCATGTCTTTAATAGCATGCATTATTGCGAAATGAGTTATATGTGGTACATGACTTCCTATTTAATTTATATTTATAAGTTGCTCATTTATCAATATTCCTTTATAGTTGGCTATGATTTCTATACTCATGATTAATTTTTGTTTAATAATTTGGTACTATTTTTGTCTTTTATTGCTGTTTTTTGTAGTAGGATTCTTTTCCTTTACTTACTAATTTCATATCTAAGGCAAGTAATTCCCCAAGCTTCAGAAGCTTTATTAATGGCACGACGGGTTTCACCATTGTGAGACTCAACTTCTCTATTAAAAAGATTAAGACTGCTAAAATAACTAGCACTTGCACCAACTAGCCCTTCCAATCCTCTTCCACTGAGGCCTAAAAATTTCGAACATGAGAAACTTTGGGATTTTTTTTGAATTATTATAGGATCAGGTTCTTCCGTTACTTTATCTTTTCGGGAAATCATAATTTCCGTTCAATTTTTTTAACGGAATATATGCGACTCGTTGAAAGACTTATTTTCCGTCCACTATTTTAAATGAAATAGAACATTTGGGACCATAATAATAGTGTACATAAGATTAATATTAATAGTAAAAGTAAAGTGTAGTAGCATTAGTAATACTAATAGTATGAATAATAGTAAAACACTAGTAATATTTATCATATAATTCAGTTTGATAAATGTAGACGCGTCATATGGGTTGTTTCATTCAAGTATATCGGTAGTTTAAAATGTTGATTTATACATAAAACTTTACCTGATTAAAAAAAGTATCGCAGCTTAAAGTTTTGTTGCTCCTCTTCAAATTTGGCAAAAATAATTTTGATTTACGATTTATTTATTTATGCTTCTATACTAAATAACATTAGGGAACAAATTTTACGTTTTTTTTTGTCATCTATGATTCGATATTTATTTCTTATGTATTTGTTGAGCTGAATTCAAAAATCGTATTGGTTTTTGTCGGTCACGTCCAGTTTTAATACTATTCACACGTAAACATGGGAAAAAATTAAAAAAAAAAAAAAAATAAAATTAAAAAAAATAAAATTTTCTCGTGAGCAGAGACAAACTGGTTGGATATACAAGCAGATAATCTAGATAAAATATGTGTATCTTGCCCAAATATATATATGCTGTGAACCTAACCTAACCTAACCTAACCTAACCTAACCTGAAAATTTCATATTGATTTTTCAAATAATAAAAAAAGATATGGCGTTTTATTTATGAAATAGCCCCTAATTTTTTTTTCATTTTTTATTATTTTTATATGAATGGCGACAAACTGGACAAACAACAAAATAATTTTTGGATTCAGCGCCAAAAATACATAAGCAAGTATTATATACAAATCATTAAAAAAATTTTTGTTCACCAGTATAATAATTAATAATAAATAATAATAATAATAATAATATATAATGAAATTCACATACCAAATTTTGATACTCAATTAGCAATATCTTTCTTCAAGGAGATAATTATTATTAATAATAACAACTCAATACAGCATTGTATTTTAATGTATGATTTGATGCTTTTTCAAGCCTCCTGAAAGTTTTTCTTTCACTAGAAAAATTTTCATTTTAAAACTATTATTGAAAATTTAAAATGTCCATTTTAAAATAGTACCAATTTTCATCCTTACACTTCGGAATTTCAGGAATAAATTTTATTTTTAATATTTTTAACAATTTTGAAAAAATAAATGTGTGAAACTAAAAACAAAATCATAAATAAAATAATAAATTTAAAAGTTTAGACGAAGTTAACTTAGATGTAAAATATATCATTAAAGATGTAAAAAAATGCATTTTCATTTATTTGTTGAAAATAAAAACTTTCTTAAAATAATAAATTAAAATTAAAATTAAAATTTAAAAATAATTTAATAATAATTTATAATACTAATAATATTAAAAATAATAATTTATTATTATATTAGTATTCATATTCTTTATTATTATTATATTATTAATTATTATATTATTCATTATATTATATTATTATTTATTATATTATATTATTATTATTATATTATATTAGCCACAATTATTATTGTTCGTTATTATTATTATTATATTATTATATTATTATATTATTATTATACTTATTATTATTATTATTATTTTATTATTATTATATATTATTATAATTATTATTATATTCATTAGGAAGGAGCAAAAAAAATAAATATTTTTTAAAAACTATTTTAAAGTCGTAACGTTCTCGACTTAAAACCAAATTATTAAAAAAAATAGTTTTCATGGCGTTTGTAATACAGTACAGGAAACGACTCTCTCTCTCTCTCTCTCTCTCTCCATCTCTCTTCAATAAAAAAATAAGTACGAAATTATCAACACAAATGCCAGACTTACTCTCTCTCTCTCTCTCTCTACATACAATCCATCTCTAACTCTTTGGCACTAATGTCATTGTGATAGACCTTAGATAAGATATATCAAATAATGAAGGATATTAATGAGAAATAGGAAGAAAATAAAAAAGTAAAATAGAAATTAAAGAAACGAAAGTAAAATAACATTATACACGAATTATAAGAATAAATAGACACAAAACTATAAAAAATGAAGAAATTACAAAAAAAAAAAATTAGAAAAACAAAATAATACAATTCAAATTATATTATATATAATATATATATTACTTATATTTATTTATTATTATCTTATATTACTAATATATAATTTATAAACTGTATATATTATAATTAATATATATATATTATTATATAATATCAGTGGCGTACCTTGAAGATTACATTTTAGTATAACATATTATTATATATTATATTACATATATAACTATAATAATTATATATATATATATAATTATTTAGATTACTATATTATTATATAATATATATATATGATCACAACTTATATGTAAAAAGAAATAAATAAATAAAAATATAATAATATCATATATAAAATAAAATAATAATAAATAACTATATGAGGAGAGGAGAGGATGAAGAGAAGAGAAGAGCGGATTAAAATTATTCTATTTTTTCTAAAAATTCTATACGTATTATATCACCTGAACCGAAAAGTTTCCAACAGATTACCATGAAAAATAATTTAAAAAACGTAAAAAATAATTTATAAGTATAAGAAAAAAATAACAAAAGACAACAGTATAATGCGCTGGCTGGCCTTATATATCTTATTATATGAACATATGAGATCCTATGTACCGATAGGAAAAAAAAAACTAAAAAAAAACCTTAGAAAGTTTTTACTTTAAGAAACAGGTAGGCGGAGTTTCATGTTTCTCAATGTGTTTCAAACCTCTCTCCTTCGAGTTTCCCTTCTTCTCTTTGCCTTTACTATATGTTCTTATGTCTGTCTTTCTCAATCGTGCTAAATAGTTTGTCGGCTGTTTTCCTGTTGATGGGAAGGGACTTCTTTTTCCTGTCAATAGTGTGTCCTCAGGGTTCTGTTTTTACTCCTACTTTATTCCTGCCTTTTCATCAATGATCTCTCACCTGCCATATCTAACTCTATCCACTCAATGTCGATGACTTGACCCTTCATTCTTGCAACTCATATCAATTCTGCTCCCCTCTTTTACTCTAGAATTGCCTCTCGTCTTAATCTTTCCGATTTCTATTTTCGCTGATCTGGATAGAATTCTCAGCGGTTGGGTCGTCTCAAGCCTGTGAAATTTAATCTTTAAAAACCAACTTCTACAAATCGTCTCTTCTAAGACACTTAAATTTCTATTCTCGTCTTCGAGGTTCTCTCGTCTTCTCCTGTTGACAAGTATAAACTTCCTTGACCTTAACATAAAAAAATAAAAATGTTTTAAAACCTCAAATCACAAACGGCTGTTAGGGTGGCCTCAAAGAAAATGGAGTTCTGTTAGAGTGCGAGACTTTTTTTCCTCTTCTCAGTTACTCCACCGATACAAGGGTCTCATCCGACCCTGTATGGAGTACTTGCTCTCATATCTGTGGGGGGCGCGGGCGCTCTGGTTTCATCGGCTTTTGGATAGGGTCGAGTCAAAGCCAAAAGCTTATAAACGTTCCTGACTTTCTCTAGTTCACTTGACCCTTTAAATTTGCGGCGCGATGTTGGTGTTTATATCCCTTTCTCTATAGTACGTAGAGGCATAGTGCTCGAGCGGAACTATTCCACTTCGCGTACCCACCACCTTTACGACGCCCTCGTAGCCCACAAGGGGTGCTGTGTTCTGCACATGAGTTTGTGTTGAGTAGTAACTCCAGACTGGTTCGCGGCGGTTGCTTCTTGTTCTTTCCTGCCACCTTCTGTTCCTGTGGAATTTCTCTATCGCATCTCTGTGTTTCCTACTCAATTTAATTTCCGTCCCACTTTAAACCCTGCGTCTATGCTCATCTGCATAATGCGTTAGATGGATTCTTGAGGCGTTCAACACCAGTCCGTTGATAGGATTCTGCCCGGTGAGCGCGGGGGGGCGGGGGATGACAACTGTAACAAAAAATAAATAAATAAAAGGGTCTAATTAAGCTATTTCCTTAAGTAGCTGAAACCCACAAGAATTGCCACCTCCGTACGGTGAACCAACTTCTAGAATGCCATTAAAATAGCATAACCGAGGTAGCTTGCTCGCTTGACAAAAAAATAAAAAAAGAGACAGTAGAAGATTAAAGTCAGACAACAAGACTATTATTCTTGCATACCGCTCTGATCTATATCAATACCTTTCATTGTTGACTCGATTGTACGACACTCGTGACATTGGTGTCAGCCTGAATATAAATACCTCTGAAGAGTATTGAGGTATTGCGAATATGGTCTAAAGTATACTTCTGTACGAATCCAAGTTTCTAATGTGCCTGGAGAGTGGTCATTTAATACATACTCATTTCAATCTTCTAGAATCTAAAATCTCACACAGGAGAGACTCCGTACTATATTTTGCTATCATGACTGGATTTATTGTAGATAAGCATTCATACTGATAGAAAGTATTTATTTTAAATTTAGACTCTGGTAATAGATATAAATTTCAAAGTGTCTAAAAATTAGAGCAGTTATTGGGCTGAAGTCAATGAGGTATGATTGTAAAATGGTGAAGCCTCGTAACTCCGATAAAACATGAGATGCTTTGCGCCTCTATAACAAGGCAACGAAGTATTGGTTCGACATATTGATCTAATTGATTCTTTATTGTGTATCAATGCATCAGAGTGTCGTTGCTGTAATTATTGCATTTGTTAAGGTTGCATTGGTTTTGAATCGTGCTAGATATTACTGGCGGTAAGCTGGCCAGTGATAAATGTGGTTCCTAATAAGGATTTTTTATTTCTTTTGAAGTTCGCAATTAATTTATATTCAGTTTATCAGTGGGTACTATTACAAGCATATTAAAAATAAATTATATTCTAGTCACACTCTCATATGCTATTCAGTAACGATAGTATGAGATATTGATGAAGACAGTATGTTGGTTATATTAGTTGTACAATTATTCAGACGAATTTTTTGTTTGTAGTATAAGAATAAAGAGCACCCCATTATAGATTTAAAGACTAACCTTAATGAGGGCTCTCATCAGCCACTCGTATATCGCATAGGTGAAACTTAATGTTTTTGCATCACATATTTACAGCTGTGTGATTAATTGTCAGTTGGATGGTCTTTTGAGTAAATTTTACTATCACTATTTACTATTACTAACACTATGTGTTATTTTTTTTTTTATATTTTTATGGTGCATCCTAAACTCAGCTGAAAATAAAAATCCACGTTCTTTTTTTTAATATGTCATAACTATTTTTCCAGCGTGTAATTTATCTATAAGTAAAAGTATGGATGTCTTACTTATTCCTTCTTATTCATAATTGATTCAGTTCTATATTCGTTCATTTAATTATGTTATTTTGTAGTTAAAAATTAAAACTCTTTTGCTTTGTGATTAATATTTGATGTTGATAAATTCATACATTATACACACATAAAAAATAATTTATGCGTATTTGCTATGTAGATAACTTTCGGTCAGTAAAATGATTTAGTTTCCTCAAGGACTGATATAAAAATATAATCTTTACATGTGAAGATATTATTAGCTATTGTTTAAATATGAGTGAATTTATGATTGATATTTATATAAGCAATCATACAAAAACAAATTAAATAAAGTTATAATATTAGTAACTAAAGTTACTATACTTATATTTTGCACGCATTTGGTACTATGTATGTATTTCCATATTATACCACGGAGCATATCTAAACTCGCATGTTTATTGTATTATAATTATATATATAAAACCTAAACTTGTATAAAGCAGTACACACATTACCAACCATTACGATTCTAATTTTTTTTTTATATAACCATAATAAATTTTAACTATTTATTGAAGTTAGAGTATCGGTATCGGTCTCTTTTTGAATCGGTACATCCCTAATATAGTATATATATATTATATTATATATATATATATATATATATTATTATATGATATAATATAATATAATAATATAATATATATAAATATATAAATATATATATATTACGTATATATATATATATATAAGTATATAGTTTTCTATGAGTCCAGTTCTCAAAAGGTAAAGCAACTTCCTCTTCTAATATTTCAAATGTAGCTAAATATTATTAGGTCTTAAAGAGACGTTATGTATCATGATCAAAGTATTTAAATCACAAGAAGAGTAAATCTTTATTAACTAGAATGATATGACTGATATCAGGTATTTTCACATATAAATAGTCAAACGAACCCGGATCCATAATAACTACCGTTTATTATCCTAACTGAAGGGATCTCAGGGAGATAAGGTTGGTGATTTAAGTATAAAGTTGCACTATATTATTGCACAGGCCGGTAGTCAACAGGAGATCTGAATACTGTTACAATATAGGTTTGAGAATCTAAGAAAGTGATAGTTGGTTGGATTGTCAAGGGCCTGGCCAAGATTGTTATCGTTCAAGAGTAAGTTTGACATATATTGAATATCTTTTCAACAGAGTCCTTTACCAATTAACATTTCGGACAAATCTTTTGTAAAGAGTTAAAAAAAATTTACTTTAATGAAGATTTCAATGTGTGGAACCGAATTTTGCCCCACGCAAATTTTTAAAAACCTGGACTGAATTGCCCCATGTTACAATTTTTATAATAAAAACATTTATCTCTTGCCTGAATGACTCAACGATTGCATTAAGGTTATGAACTTTTTAAGTACTATATCTTGTACCAATAATGAATACAATCTATTTTGACATGTATGATTCCTTAGCAAATACAAGGCAAAAATAAAGTTGATAAAAAGGTTGATTTGCATTCTAAAGAAAAAAAAAGCACAAAATTAATGGACTTAAATTTAAAGGTTTCATAAAAAAATTAATACCTACGACATAAAAATACCTATTATTTACATTCTTTAAAAGATATATTTTACTTCGTATAGGCTATTTTGAGCCACTGGACCGAATTCCCCACATGTATGAATTACCCCGATCTACGTATATATATATACTATATATATATATATATATATATTAATATATATATATATATATATATTATTAATATATATATAATATATTATTAATTATATTATATAATTAATATTATATATATTATATTAATATTAAATTATATTAATACAGTATATTAAATATATATTAATATATATTATATTATTATTGAATATTGTGGATATTGAAAATTTATCCAAAGTTATTTATCTACATTCACAAACTAATTATATATATTAATAATGCTATAACTTTAATTAATTATAATATTATATAATATAATAACTGTTTATATATTAATATATATGTATACAATTATAATGATAATATAATATATATATAAATACAGGGAGTCGGAGCGATCTGTGAAAATATATATGCTAAAGGTATATATAGTATATATTATATAGGAAGGCATTCATAATATATACTGAATGCTCATATATATTGTAAGTGAATATAGATAGTTCCGCTGATATAGTAATATTGATATAGCTAGCGTGATAATAGTATATATTATAATATGCACTGAGGAGTGTATCAATCAAAGCATTCTTTCGTCCAACTCATAGACTTGCCAGAAAGTTAGATAAGTTAAGTAAACCTATAATTGTTATGATAGGAACTGAAATGTAGTAAAGGGTTTTATTTATTTTCTGCATTTTGAAAGTTTTAATTATATAAATATTGTGCAAGTATGTACAACTGATTATAGTATGTTAATTGAGACAGAAGCTAGCCATTTATGATATTGCACATTACAGAATTTTTGAAATACTTAAAGCAGTATGCTAATAATGGCTACAGCCTAGATTTCAGAGCTTTTTACATTTAAATCACATAATTTTATTCAAAACATGCCTCCAAGTGTCCTAATTCTATATCTTCATCTTAATTGCCAGGTCACAGAATGTCAAGTCTTTCGATATGCCCGATTAAAAGTATCCCTACTCGGCGCCGCATATATAAATAGAGAATTGTATTAGCGTACCGTGACCGAAGCTATCTCTTACCCTCCCGGCCA
Source organism: Trachelipus rathkii (assembly GCA_015478945.1). Classification (NCBI taxonomy): domain Eukaryota; kingdom Metazoa; phylum Arthropoda; class Malacostraca; order Isopoda; family Trachelipodidae; genus Trachelipus; species Trachelipus rathkii. Next base: position 21,989 of record JABUQX010063954.1, read on the forward strand.
CTTGAGTGGTTGGCTCTCTATTTAAAAAAAAAACTGAAGCCAAGTTATAGTAATTTATTACGATGCCACTTGTATATTGACTAAAATAGTTACTGGCAAAATCTTGGAAATTTACTGCGATCTAATAAATCCGTCTTTCATGATGTGTATACAACTTGTAATGCAATTTACACTGTGCAAAGTATCTATCTGTAGAATTTTCATAAACATTCAAAAAATCAGAATTCACCATAATAAATAAATATTAATAATTGCTCTATTTCAATTTACGCTGATAATATGAGAAAGACTTGACTTTGACATTGCATTTCCTCCCTCCTTCCCCGCCGCCAAATCCTCAGCTGGACTCTTCAACATAAGGCACTATTCGATGGATTCACATCTTCTACCCTCTTGCATTCAAAAAATGTGGCCGCCGCTTCCTATTGGCTGTACAATATAAAACCAATTTTCAATTTAATAATGCGGGCATTGTTTAGTCATGTGATAAAATTAGTGAAAATTTCTCACCATCAAATGATTCAAGTAACCCACCTTGGAGTGTCTGCAACTGAATTGCAACACAGACATAATGCCATGACGTTATTAGAATAAGTGATAATTACAATATCAGCATTACTAAAGTACCGCTTTATAATCATATATTTAGTTTATTACATAAATACGCCCAATAAAAAGCAAGACAGGCTTGACCAATTTTAGGGAAAGCCACTACAATAGGACAAAAAGAAGGTGGAATCCTTACCATCTCTTATCCCAGGTGAGTGTCATTGATAATTAAATGACCAAATTAAAATTGCTCTCAAAATATCTCATTTCCACGTGCGACTTAATTTTAGCAAATATTAAATACCTATAATCTGCAGACGACTGCAAAATGGAACCAAATAATTGTTCTATATAAAAATTTAGCTCCGCTCAAACTAATAAATTTTAATTTTTGCGTGTATATTGTGATCAGAAATGCTCTAGACCATTATCGTAGTTCTACGTTATTATCCTCATTTCTACAAACAAAGTAATTAATTCGTGTTTGGAAAGCTTAGGAGAATACTAGAAATTCTTTATTAAAATTTTCACTTTAGGTATATAACACCACTTAAAATTCGAAATAAATAAATTAAAAAAATCTCAAAAATAAAATAAAAGAGAATTAAAAATATAAATTGACCATAAACTAATGACAGAACAAAACATGTTAAGGAGGAAGATTGAGTACAGTTTTAACTGATCAAGCCTTAGCTGTCGTATATCAAGCATAAAGTTTTAAAGTGCCTCAAAGATTCGTAGAAAACATTCATATTTTATGTCTACAAAAAAAGACATCGCATGCTAGCTAGCTTTCAATGATTTAGCTATTCGATTCGTTTATAAAAATGTATAATCTGTCCATGGCTTTAGAAAACAGGGTTATCTCGAAGTACATCGTATGCTCGTATACTGCTATCTATTAAAACGGAGTTTAGATGTTTAGAGCTGGTCAGAATTCTCCGAAACTAGAGTATTCTCTTACATGTCGAATTTTTAGGGGCGCATAGATAGAAAGTGCGACCAAATATATTGTCGAAGACAAAGTCATTCCTCTCATACCCAACCGGGGTCATGGAGGTGAGGCCTGTTTCACAGGCTACCTAAAGATGCAAGGAAGACGACCCTCTCGCCCAAAATTTTTGCGAGGTCGTATTCAGTATCACGAATTCTATATATTCTGCGATCCTATCTCTGCTCCTTCGCACGATATTTATAGTCAGTAAGTCTTAGGTCTATCAATTACTTTCACTCCAATCTTTCAACCACACACACTCACACACACAGTTTTAATTTAACACACTATGTACTAGAAAATACAAGAATTCATAGAGTAAACGACAACAGTACATAGCTCGAGGAAAATTATGAAAATAAAAAGCACATTGCAAGAAATAATATTGTAAAATATAATCAAAGGAAAGAAATAATTACGAACTAGTTAATAAATTCTACTAAGGACTCAGGCAATATATTACATATTTCTTTAAATTTGCATTTGTAGCTCAATATTCTTACATCGAGTTTACCTCGGCACAATCGCGTGTGCCTCTCTGATCAAAGGCATTTAGCTTCGGGTTTAAGACTTCTACTATAAACATGTCGCTTAATTAAACCATAAAAGCATATTATATATATTCACTTTCTGAAAAAAATAAATTAATAATAATTAGCCAAATTAAAAATCATAAATGCCTACAATGCATTTAGAGAAGAAAAATATTTATTGTCAATCTTATTCAGTATCTATAATCTCGAGTCGTAATGATTCAGGTAGAAACTTTTGAACGTCTCAGCAACAGCATTTGGTTAGCCGACATAAAATTAAATTTCCAAATCGCGATAAGTTTTGACAGATCAAGCAAGAAGGAAAGCTCTATTTCACATATCGCTACCACTTATCCTTTATAATCCTACCATTATTAAAATGTATATAAAAATATTTGAAATATATATAGAAAAACCTAATTGTTAATAATACCTCAAATAATTAAATTGTCTAAAACCTAAGTCATCCAATCTATAGAAAATTAACATAATTGGAAAAATTTATATACAAGTTATTTCAGATTCTCAGGTTTAGTACAACCGTAAGTAGGACAATGATGTTAATCGCCTCTATTGTAATCATAATATTGCGTAATGAGCCAACTCCGCATATTGCAACATTAACAAGCGATAATATTTCATGTGCGCTTGTATTAATTTTTTTTTTGTATTATTATTATTTTTCCTCTGCTGATCTTCTTAATGATCTAATATATTATTGATTAATAATATATTTATTTCTGTATTTTTATATATTTATATTTAGGTCTATAATATTCATTTTATGTCACCAATTGTGAAATAACTCTACTTCCATAATAAAAACGAAAAAAAATTAGAAAAACTGAATAAATGTGTTACCGTTTATTTTTAAAGAGTAATGGTTTTAACAAATGGCTAATTAATTTTGATAAAAAACAAATAGGGTTTTCTATATATTTCATGCCAATTATATTTTTAATTATTAAAGAAGCACAGGGTGGAGCGATAGGAGGCTTTCTTCTTGCTGTCCAAAACTATCTATCTGCGTTGGTATAACTTTTCTTTTTAAACTTATTATAGTAGTGTTCCACAGGGAACCACAGCTGTTCAGAGCACAAGCATCATGAAAGTACAATCTAACCTTTAGAAGTTAAGGCCGTGACGGACATGATTCAAGAGATAAGTAGGTAACGAGACAATAATAATTATATACTATCATATAAGAGCGTTATTAGAGAGAAATTCTAATTGAATTGTATATTATATATACAGATGAAATCACATTTCAAAAATTAAAATATCCATCGAGAGTGTAATCTGACAACTATACACACATAGCTCATTAAAGCTGATTTCGGTGAGAGAGTCGTCAACCCTAGAACAAATGCCTTATATATCAAAATAAGGCACTAGTTCAAAAACCAAAATCGATAAAAAATAAATAAAAAATGAAATAGCATCGCATCTTAACGATGTTAACAGTGAATGCTATAGCATTACATGAGTCAAATTAACTCATATTGTGGATACATCAAATGTGCACTAAAGTTCTTTACAGTAGACAATGGATAGGAGACCAGGAGATACAATAAAAAAATTACTGTAGAGATCTTCGAGCCAACGGGACTATGAACTTGGGTGAAATATTAATTGGGACGTTTTTCTCGACATACCCTGTAGTGTGAGTGAGTTGCGGTGGAGAGCATCTCCGCGTATTTTACAACACATTCAATCCGCAAAGAGCTGAGAGTGATCCCTAGAAGCACTCCTCTCGCCTGGAAGTCTATCCGTGAGATTGAAATAGTCCTAATCATAGTCTATCCCACGGGTATAACAGCCGAGAGACACTCTCTTGCAGTATAGAATCAAATGAAGCATTAGGTAAGAGTCTACTCTTGGGTTACACACTCGTTAAGGAAATACTTATATTTTATATATAAAGAAAAAGAAAAAAAAAAAATTAAAATACTAACGGCGCAGTCGAGTAGAAAATGAAGAGAAGATATAAACTACATAGTTTGACATGCATGAGCCGATCCACTTCACACGTTACACAATTAGACATATAGATCATCCGTAGACTACGAAATATACTGATAAAAAATTAACCTACATCCAAAGATTCTGAACTAAGAGATGTCCATAAAAACATACAAGGTCCTCGACCAAGCCTCTTTAATAACTCCTATTGATATCATAAGTGAGTTATAATAAATAAATAAAGAGAGATATGGCAAGGTAGAAATACTCCTTTTAACATGAAGGAAAATGAACAAATAGAAAAAACCATAAATGCATAGACGAGAACTGATTCCTTGTTCTAGATAATATGATAATTTCAATTATGAAATTATCAGATTATCTGACTATATACTCTGACTCAGACTATATATAGTGCATATCGAGCACAGTATTCATCTATAGAAAATTTTGTATGTCTAGTCTACTATATTTTGAAAGAAAAACTTTAGAACGGCAATGAAATGCAACGAAGATGATATGGAAAGCAAACGACTCACTAATTTCAGGGTTAGGTCTAGGTGTGTAATATAAAAGTGTATGGGTTGAGGTTAGGTAGCAATAAGTAGTGAGTTATTTAGGTTATGCGGATGGTGTATGTTAAGTTAAGATTATACGCTTTGTTTTGCTACGAGATATAATATTTAATTGGTCATTAATTTATGTTACTATCTAGCGTATCACACAAATTGATTTAGAGATGTAATGACTATCTTTTATGTTACTATTGAGTAAGTAGTACTATTTCTTTGCCTGTTCTTACTATTATAGCCGTATTAGTGTTATATATAATAACTAATAAAATATAGTATTATTTAAAGCTATATATATAATTAAGAATAGTAATATTGCATATATATGTATATATGTGAGCCAAAATATATCTAACATATCATAAACTACTTTAATAAGAATGGTACCTTCCAACGGAACATTGTCACACACTATATTATAGTGACTTTTCTAGTTTTAAAAATGCTGAGGATGTGAAAATTTTTCCAATTTTCACATACAAACAATGACGCCTGAAATACATATTATATTTAAAATTATATATATGATATTTTATATATATATATATATTAATAATTAGTACTGTGTACAACCTTTGGTGATACTAGCTGTTTGTGAGTGTGGCTCACATTTCAGATATTGACTATAATGAGCATATATAGGTAGAGGCATCTATCATGAATACCATTATATTATGAGTGGTGAGGTCCCTGTATAATATTTGGCTAGCGAGTATGAGAGTAATGCATCTAATATAGAATATTATCTTTCTCATATATATCTAGTACCTTATTAGTAAATAACTATAATAAATTATATATTATAATATATATGAGTGAATATCCTATTGCTGTTATATTATACCGTACAATAACAAAGTAAATAGCTGAACTTAAAATAATGCTGATGTTCTTTATATTTCTACAATTCATATAATATAGTGACAAAGTTCATATATTTATTTATATATATATATATATATATATATATAATAATATATATTTATAATCAAAACTGATCATATATAGTGAGCCTTAATCATTCGAATGAGTTTTTGAAATGTGACTTGTCAAACTATATATATTATATATATATATATATATATGATATAATTTATACAATATATATTATATATATACCGTTTATATAGTGAAGTATATTTAAAAGCTATACTACTGCTTTAATTAAATTGTTATATATATGTATATATGACATACACACGGTTTGCAAGTATATAATTAGAAAAATTATCGATTAATATAAAGTATTAAATTATTATTATAATAAACAGATAGCGCATATATAATTTATTGCAATTAGAAATTGTATATTCATCATCTGTCATAATTCATATTTATTCATATCTAGCCATAATTAATATATATGTATATAAAACTTCATAAGCAGATAAAATAAATACCCTTATTCACTCACTAATATATACTCACTCTATTATTTATAATTAATTATTACTATATTTCTAATTCGACTCTAATATCGCGTTTAATCATAAAGCTTTTAATTCTATACAATTATCTAGCATACTAAGAGCATATCTATGTACAAATTATTAAAAAAAAAATAATAAAATATCATGAAAAGTTTATAGATTTCTGATTAATATATGTTATTCAGACTTATACATTCATATATACTATATATATATATATAATAATATATATAATTATTATATATAGTATATTAATATTAATATATATAATAGATAATAATATAATATATATATATTATAATATATTTAATATATATTATAAAGTAATAATATAGAAAGTTAAATATTAATAATATAAGATTTACGGTAATATAATATATAATAATTATATTATTATAACTATTTATATATATATATAATTATTTATAATATATATATATATATAATATATATATATATAATATATATATATATATATATATATATTATTTATATATGTATATATATATATATATAATATATTAGTTATATATATATATAATTCTATATATATATTATATATATATATATTATATATAGATTAATATATATAATATATATATATATTATATTTATAATATATTGTCTATGAGTCTATTGACTCATAGGCATCTATTTTATTGATCATACCTTTCTCACAATATTTTTTATTACGATAAGCAAGAAAAGTGTCCTATGAGTAAATAAGTATAAATAACTATTAATATGTTTGTGTAAAAAAAAGTATATATATACTATATAAGAAGTTCAGGTTATATCAATATTGTTGATTAGAATTCCAGTATACTATAATAGTGTCTATAGGTGAGAATATTAATTACTAAATTGTTCTTAGTACTCTGCATTTTATAAAGTGAATTTTATAAACCATGGTAGTGCAAGATGTTATTATCAGCTTTCCAAGGATTATTTACGAGCTGGGATTCCACCTTTATAAAGGACAAATTCTCCCAAAAAATTCGGTATGTATATGGTGTAAAATATCAAGTCTCAGATGTTGACGATAGGCATTTACAAGTCTAATCCACAAGTGCCAGAAAGTGAGCCAATTAGGATATTCTATGAT
>JABUQX010063955.1:0-10846 GCA_015478945.1 Trachelipus rathkii
AGAGTGCAGTGTATATATGAGGTAAATCAACATTTTCATACAATCAGCAATCGATAAAACATCATTCAATACCAATTATTGTAGTGATAAAGCGGAGTCAATATTATTTAATTCTGTTAATCGTGTTAATTGCTACTAGTTCACAAATTTTCATCATGTGATCGTTTCAGATAATAATTTGGAGACTCAACATATGGTGGAGGTATCAAGCCTCACCTCATTCAAAAAACACGACATATATTTGAAATTTCTTGACCAACATCGCAGAGATAAGAGATCATGACACTAATTGATGTAGACCATGATGCGTTTACACTGAGCACTACTTGATCCTGACATAAGCGCCACTTGAAAGAAAAATCTAATATTGTAATATTGAAAAAACTATAGAATTAATATATATATTTTATGTACGTATATTACTTATATATATTATCGTTTTTAGAAAATATATATGAGCTACTAGGTAATTTATAGGCATTATTTTAAGGTAATCTCATTTAGCACAACCCTTAAATAATTTACTACTTATATATAGTTAGATTAATATAATAGTAAGTCAATATATGACTTTATTTATATTTGTATTTTAAATGTTATAGCAAAGAAATTTATAACATTTATTAAAATTTAATATATCAGATTAGATCTGTTTCAGTCTATTTATTGCTACCTAGGATATAATATTCATAGTAATTTAGGAGGTATACTTCTATGAGCATACATAATACCAATTAAAAATTATATATATATAATATATAATAATATATATATATATATATTATATATATATATATAATATATATAATATTAGATTATTATATACAATATCGTAACATTTAAGAAATAATTGAAGGGAATAAGGAAACACTAACGAATGAACAAACGCTTATGTCACACTGAATTTCCACTAATGCGATGCATCAGTCAGTCTGTTTTTATAGTCTATCACGTACTTCTGCATCTATCTCGATAATTTTTCACAACTTTCTCGTAGTCATAACAATAATTTATGGGTAAACTTTGAAAAATCTCAAATGTTAATGCTGTTATAGCTAATGCCATTGAGACATTTATAGCCGCAAATGCTCTAATAGTCTCACAAAACGTGGAAAAAGAGCATTCTATAGACAGAAGCTTCATTTTTGTCATTCACAATAGAGCATCCATCGCAACCTTCCAGCTGAAGTAGTCTGCTTGCATCACTTCAGATGCCTACAATTATAAACTACTATCCACCTATCACCGTCTGCAAAGCGGAAGACTGATTGTTTAGATCATTGTATTAAGAAAAGACAATCAAGATCAGTATTATACCAAGTATACGTTATTGCAATTCGAACGATTATATGATGCATTAGTTCAAATAAAATAGTAAATATGAGATCCTAGTGATATATAAAAATTATATTTTTTTCTTTTTCAATTTTAGCGAATCTAATATCGGTGTGTATTCGGCTTATGTCTAAATATATATTTACAGAGAGTATATACATCACATTGTGTAAAATTTCCCTTTCTATATTGTTTTACTAGTTATGTTTATTGGGGAAGCGTTAAATATATTGTACATAGTACGTTAGATTTTGCGTTCAGGCCTCGCAGAGAACAAATTAAAAAAAAAAAAAAAAAAAAAAAAAAAAAGCCTTAATTCACTTACCGGCATTTTTCACTTAACGGCGAGGGTCCGGTCCCAATTAGACCACTATTGCCATGGTCTACGGTAATATATGAATATATATATTATATTATATAATAGTATATATAAATATATATATATATATTATATATATATATATATATTATAATCGACAGCTTGTTCCGTTTTAAATTAAAATAATGTATCCTGTTGTGTAAAAATGTTTATTAGTATCAAACATTTATGGATCTTTCCGTTTCCTTATTACCAATGATATCTTTGCTCAATAATAAAGTAATAATATATATATATATATATATATATTATATATATATAATATATTATATATAATAATATATATATTTAGTATTAATATTATTATATAATTATATGATATATAATTATATATTCTATATATATATATATATATTAATATAATATATAAATATATATATAAATTAATATACTATATATTAATAATATAGTGAGCAAAAATATATATTTAGTCTATATAGTATTATATACTATATCGTTAAAAAATATATATAATATATATTATATATATATTAAGTTATACTATATATATATTATATATATATATATATATATAATAATATATTATCTATATATATATATATGGGAGAGAGGAGAGATGAGAGAGAGAGAAAGAGAGAGAGAGAAGAGAAGAGAGAGAGAAGAAGTTGAGAGAGAGAGAAGAGAGGAGAGAGACTATAGAGTCACGAGAGACTAAGAGTAGAGACGCGACAATGAGAGAGGGCATGGAGTAGAAGAGAGAGAGAGATGAGAGAAGAGAGTAGAGAGAGAGAGAGCTAAGAGAGAGAGAGAGAGAGGAGAGAGAGAGAGAGAGAGAGAGAGAGAGAGAGAGAGAAAGATGAGAGAGAGAGAGGTTTTCATGTCTAGAACTGGAAATCTCTAACAATTTAATAGGCCTCAAGATGAAGTTGAGTTGGAGTCGGAGCCAAATATAACCATTACTACTACTACTACTACTACTACTACTACTACTACTATACTACACTACTATACTACTACTACTACAATAGTAATAAAAGAATATTAAATAAAAATAACGATAATATCTTGTTAAATAACAATAATCAATAATATAATAATAATAATAATAATAATAATAATAATAATAATAATAATAATAATAATAATAATAATAATAATAAAAATAATAATAATAATAATAATAATAATAATAATAATAATAATAAAAATAATAAAAATAACATAATTTTTTTACAGTTAATAAAATAAAATATATTATATTTTTATAATACATCATAATCAAAATATATCTAATTATAATTTTTTTTTTATAAATTATACGTTATAAAAAATGTAAATATTTTTTTATTAAAAAACAAGTTTATTTTTTAAGGAAAATTCTTTGATAATTTCCAGATGTTAAACGCTCTCCGGTAACAATTTATTCTCCTGTTTCTTTATGTTGTTGTTGTTGTTGTTGCTGCTGCTTCAGTTGTTGTTGTTGTTGTTGTTGTTGTTGTTGTTGTTGTTATTGTTTTCCTTCTTATACTGCTCGTTGTTGTTGTTGTTGTTGCTGCAGTTATTGTTGTTATGGTTGTTATTGTCATTGTTGTTTTTGTTGCTGTTTTTGTTAAATACTATGCTGCGTTGTTGCTTTGTTTTGTTTTTGTTGATTTTGGTGTCTATATTGTGTGTTATTGTTGTTGTTGTTGCTGCTGCTGTTTCTATTTTCGCTTTTGTCATTATTCCTATTATTTTAGTTATTGTTGCTGCTGTTATTTGTTGTCTTTTGTTGTTGTTGTTGTTTTCTCTTTTGTCGATATTTCTGTTGCTTTATTTATTGTTGTTGTCATTTTTTTCCCGTTTATTGATTTTTTGTTGGTCTATTGTTAAGTTCAGTTATGTTTATTTGTTTATGTTGAATGCTAATGTTATGTTAATCTGAAATGTATAACAATTGTTTATGTTTATGTTTATGTTTAATGTTTGTTTATAAGTTAATGTTTAAGTTAAGTTAATGTAATGTTTTGTTTATTTATGTTTATGTTATGGTTATTTATGTTATGTTATTTTATGTTTTAAATGTTTATTATTTATTTTATGTTTATGTTATGTTTATGTTTATGTTATATTTATATTTATGTTTTAAAATTTCTTTGTTTATTTTATGTTATGTTTATGTTATTTATTTATGTTTAATTTATTTTAATGTTTATTTATGTTATGTTTATGTTATTTTATTTTAATTTGTTGTTTTTTTTTGTTGTTGGGTGGTTGTTGTTGTTGTTGGTTGTGTTGTTGTTTGTTGTTGTTTTTGTATTGGGTTTGGGTTAATGTTGTTTATTTATGTATTATTTTTCTTAAAACTACAAAATTATCTCAACATATAATTGGTAGATTTTATTGGGTAGTTTAGTTTTTTTTTCGGGGTGGATTGGGATGGGATAGTTTTATTTACTGTGATGGCAGGTTTTGTATTTGTTGTGTTGGGGGGTTTTTTGGTTTGGTTTGTGTGTTGTTGTGTGGTTTTTGGTGTTGGGGGTAGTTTTGTTGTGTGGTAGTGTTATTTAGTGTTGTTGGTTGTTCTTTGTTTTATTGTGTATTATATTACATTTATAATTATAGTAATAATTTGTAGCCTTATTAAAATAAAGGTGTATCATTATCATTTTTTTTATTTATTTTTATATTCAAATATACATAATAAAAAAATTAATTATTATTATCAGTTTTATTGTGTATTATTAATTATTATTTATTATTATTATTATTATTCATATTATGTATTATTTATATAAATTTATATATATAATTTAGATATAATTATTATTTCTAATTATTGATTTAATACAATGGATATAAAACATGGGGGGGACGTTTGTCCATATCCCGTAGGGAAGGGGGAGTGAACACCGCGACACCAAAACCAAGAGCGGGGTTCGGACCCTCCCAGGGGGAATAGTCCTACCCACGTAGTTCCCCGGAGCCGAGAGACCTCCTGACCTGATCTGGGGCGGTAAAGCCCTTGGGTATCTTTATAAATAAAAAAAAAAAAGCAAAATTTAATATGATTTGAGGTTTTTTTTTTTTTTTTTTTTTTTTTTTTTTACATTTTCCGGCACTAAAGATTGAACCGCATTCCAAACAATGTAATTACTGTGTAAGATGGTTTTGTGGTATGATCCCATATGAATAATATGTATAAGAAGGAAAGGGAGTGATTGATGTTTAAAGGGTCTGTTATACTTCCTCACTGTTAGTTTGCCCATGATTATTGACATTTTATTTTTAAATATTACATTCTTCCAATTATTATTATTAATAACCAATTTATTCAACTTTTTTAAATTATTAGTAAGTAAATTTTAAACTATAATATCTATTATCTATTATTATTTTATTATTTAATATTATAATATTATTATTATTATTATTAAGTTATCATATCATCATCATCATCATCATTTCATCATATCATCATCATCAATCATCCATCACATCATCATATAAAATTTTTTAATCAATCCATCATCATCATCATATTAACATTAGTGTGATAAACAGGATCATTATCCTCATCATCATTATCATTGATTATCTCTCATCATCATCGTCATTATTTTATTTGATGATTATCATATTATTATATTATTATTATTATATTATTATTATTAAATTATTGATTATATTTATTATTATTATGTATTATTTTATTAATTAATTATATATTTATTTAATTATTATTATAATTATTATATTAATTATTACATCTATTATATATTATTATATTATTATTTTATTACTTATTGATATATTATTATTATATTATTATTATTATTATCTATATTATTAATTATTAATATTTATAATATAATATTATTATTATATTATTATTATTTTTATTACTTATTATATTATTATTATTATTATTCATTATTATTAATTAATTAATTATTATTATTATCATGTTATCTAAATTGATAAACTTATTTAGTGAGTTCCCTATATAATTATTATTATTTATTATGTATATTATTATTATTATTATTATTATTATTATTATATTATTATTTAATTATTATTAATTTAATTTATATTATATCATCAGTCATATTATCATCATTATATTATCATCATCAATCATCATCATTATCATTTATTTGAATCACAAATCATCATCATCATCATCATCATCAATCATCATCATCATCATTATTATTATTAATTATTATTATTATTTATTATTATTTCAATTAATTATTAATTATTATTAATTATATTTATATTATTATTAATTATTATTACTCTTATCTAGAACCATGATATACAAATATTTATTAGTATTGTTATCATTATTATTATTATTATTATTATTATTATATTATTCATTTATTATTAATTTGATCATATTAGCACATGCAAAATATTTATTATATTAGAATTATATTATTATTACTTATTAATTATTTATTAATATTTCTATATATTATTAATTTTTTATTATTATCATTATTAATATTGCCATTTTAAATTTTAAAATAGCATTATTAATTCCAATTATTATTATTATTTGATTATCATTATATTATTATATATTATTATTATTAATTCATATATAATTATTATTATTATTAATTATTATATTATTAGTAATTATTATTATATTATAATTATATAATAATATATATTATTATTGCTTTTTATTGTTTATTGCTTTTTCGATGGTAAATTTATCAAACATTCGATTTTTTAAAATTTGCAAATCTTTTTTGTACTCAAATTAACCTGGTTTTCAGCTACAACTCTATATTTTATTGATACGAAATAGGGATGAAAATTATTTCGTAATATTATTAATATTATTAATAGAATTATTATTATTATTGTTATTAATATATATTATTATCATTATTATTAATATTATATTATTATTATATTATTATTATTATTATTATATTCATATTATTGATATTATTATTATATTATAATTATTTATATTATTATTTATTATTGATTAATTATTATTATATTATTATTATTATTACTATTATATTATATTATTTATTATAATTATATACTTATTATTACTTATTATTATTATTATTATTATTATTTATCTTTATATTTTTAGTTATATTATATTATATATTATATATTATTATATTATTATATTATTATATTTATTTAATTATTATATTATATTAATTATTATATATATTACATATTAATATATTATCATCATCTATCAATGCAAGGGCATCCATACATCTATCATCATCATCATCATCATCTATACACATCATCATCATCAATCATCATCAATCATCATCATCATCCATCATCATCATCATCATCATCATCATCATCATCATCATCATCATCATCATCATCTCATCAATCATCATCATCATCATGCATCTTTATAAACATTTATAATACGTTATTAATTAATAATTATATTATTATTATATTAATATTATATTTATTATATTTATTATATATTATTATTATTATTATTATATTATAATTATTATTATTATTCATTTATTATTTATTATATTATTGATTTATACTTTTTATCATTATCATTATCATTATCATATCATTAATTATCAATTATATTCATTATATCATCACTCATCATCATATCATCAGTATCTCTCTTTTCAATTATTATTACATTATCATCATTATTATTATCATATCATTATTATATCATTAATTATCATTAGCATTATAATTATTATTATTATTTTATTATTTAATTATATTATTATATTTATTATACTTATATTATATTATTATTATATTATATTATATTTATATTATTATTATTTCTATTAGTATTATTATTATAATCATTATTTATTCTATTATTATGATTATTATATATTATTATTAATTATTTATTATCGTTATTATTATTATATTATAGTATCTAGTTATTATTATTATTTATTATATTATTTATTATATTATTATTATTGATTATTATATATATAGAAAAATTATAACCATCTTTTTGAATATGTACATAATGCCTGAAAATAAAATACTCTAACTTTCATATCATTCCAAATCTGATCAACAAATACTGTAAAAAAAGAAATTTACTCTATAACACCCCTTCTTTAACATTTCTAACTAATTAAGTTCACTGTCTAATTGATTTACAAATGAAAGAATCGCCAGTTTCTAAAATCGCCGACACTTGTCCTCTCGAAAAACTTTCGTTCCTTTTCATTCCTGATGCAGCTGGTAAATTCTAAGAAATTATTTCAATCATCTTACAATTATCTGCATGAAAACTGCTTTCTCTCAAAACTCATTTGGCTTCACTTAACAAAGCAGCACAGATTAATGCTCAATCTTTCTATGAAAATAAACCAAAGACACTAACTGAAAATCATAGAAAAAAATTTGAATTTCTGTATCGCAATATGGTCACTAAGATTGGTTCAGTCATACCCATATAATCAGACACAATTATTCGCTTAGAAGACCCATAACCCATTCCACTCTTACAATTTCAATGTTACCCTCTTGGGGTGCCGCTATCTTTTTAGATACAGATTACACATACTTCTCAAAATGTTAACTATTTCCATACACAGCAGACGAACAATTTGGAGATAAATATCGTAGAGTAATTGACCACATGTCTATATCACAACCGCAATAATAAAATAAAATAATAATAATAATAATAGAATAATAATAATAATAATAAAAATAATAATAATATGAATATAATAATAATTAAATAATAATAATAATAATAAATAATAATATAATAATAATAATACGTCACTACTAAAAATAATGACAAATCAAATATAACATACCACTTATACACTAAACAATGAAAACTACATTACTCACGACTGACTACTTACTAACTCTTCATTACTAATACTATCTATGTACAACTAAATAATATAATAATAAAATGAAAATAATAAATATAATAATAAAAAATAATACATAATAATAATAATAGTATCAATTGCTCGTCCCTTTAACTTGATAACATTTTCAATTTACCGATGTTTCTGATTAGGAAGGAAATTTATTCGATCTTTATTCAATTACCGAAGCGAAGCATTTCGAGTCTCGATTGCAATTAACGCTTTATGAATTCTTCTCTCTGATTGGCTGATTAAACCTTCAAATTTGTTACGTTTTATGATTGGTGAGGAAAATATGGAGTTTGTAAAATACTTTATGATTTGCTGATAAAGAATATAACGAATGTAAAATACTTTATGATTGGGTAAAAAATATTTGAAGTATGTTAAATGTTTTATGATTGACTGATATAGATACGGAATTTATTAAACGTTTTATGATTGGTCTAAAAACACCATAGAATCAAAATTGAAAGTTCTTTTTAATTGGTTGAAAAGTTGAGATTTGCTGAATATACACATCTGTATTTTTTATTTTTTTTTGAGTGAATGAATAGAACTAAAAAATGAGTTTATTTTCATTTCTTTTTCTAGTTGATTAACCTAAAATTATCTCAAATTTGATTATATATATATATATATATATATATATATATATATATATATACGAGTTATATATATATATATATATATATATATATATATATAGTTATATAGTGGTATATATATATATATGTTAATATATATATATATACATTTAATTCCATTCCGTCTGAGTAAAATCGATATATATGAAATCATCGATATATCGATATTAATATATCGATTGTAATACCGAAAACCTTTTGAAATATCGAGAGTTAAAAACAAAAGCTCATAACCTTATAGGAATAAGTTGACTTCGCTTGTGTTGAAACTTAAATTTAAAGATTTATTTATTTATTTAGTGACTTTTAAATATTAATTTATGTAATTTAATACATATTTATAAAGATGATGACTATTCAAAGCTGCCTACGGTCTTCTCATTTCATTTTACAAGACATATAATATATGGCAAAATATTTAAGGAAAATAGCTACAATTTTTTTTTAATATTCTGGAACTGTATGGTGCAAGGCACAATTCTGTAATATCTTTAAACATTACGTGAAGTAGCAAAGAGCAAGTATATATATATATATATAGCAGAGATATATATATATATATATATATATATATATATATATGGCGTCAGGCGGGGTGACCGGGCCCACCTCTTTTAGAGGGGTGATTCAGTCCACTCTAAATAAAATAAATAATAATAATAGCGTATTGCTACGAGCTACTTTTGAGATATTTTATATTTAACTGGCTACGTCTTCGCCTATTTCTTACGAATTTATTTAATGAAACTAAAAATTCATTTTATTTCCAGAAATTTGTTAAATCTGGCAAGATATAAAGAAGTATGTAACAAATATCACAATGTTATTCTTATTTATAGCAAGTCCATCAGGAAACCCGTTTCGCATTGTTTGAGAAAGTTCTCATAATAGAAGACATGTTCTTAATAGACACTATAAAACACAGCTTCAGACTAACATAGAAGAAAAAAATGAAGCTTGTTCTTGCGTCTGAGTCACGAAAAGAAAATGTGACTAAGAAAAAGGAAGAAATCAGAAGAAGACAAAATATATTTGCTAAAGTAGGTTGTGAAGACTTGGCGATGACAGAAGCGTCATATGAAATTGCTTTAGCATTGGCAAAAAAAAAGAAACCTTTTTCTAAGCCTTGTCTCCAAATATTTGCACGCCATCTTGGCAATAAAGGTATTGAAAGGAAAGCAGACGAAAGTGCTATATCAAGGGAGACAGTTACGAGATTTATCGAGGAACTCTCTCAGGATGTATTTCAGCAACTGGAAGACCTTGTCCACTCCATTCTTGTACTTTCTTTTCTCTAGCTTTTGATGAATCAACGGACATATGTGATGTTGCCCAGTTAAGCATTTTTATAAGAGGAATCGATGATAATTTTAATGTCATTGAAGAACTTGCCAGTCTGGAGTCATTGCATGGTAAAACAAGAGGATCAGACATAAATTAGATTATAGCAAACTCATCAGTGTGTGCACTGACGGAGAGCCGTCAATGCTAGGTAAAGTCAATGGCAATTTTTAAATCATCCTGTACTAAAATATCACTGCGTTATACACCAAGTGGCACTGTGTGGAAAAACTTTAAATATGCAGCATGTTACCGTTGTTAAATGTGTGAATAAAATTAGAGCAAGAGCTAAACAG
>JABUQX010063956.1:5000-7500 GCA_015478945.1 Trachelipus rathkii
TGACCCAGTAACCTCGCCGGATGATGTTGCCGATCGAATAACCAACGCGTAGGGAATCAACCCGGCGTCACTGTCATTTGCATGCAATGAAACCTGGCGCCAGAGGGCTGAGGCATGTATTCGCGGTGGATTGACGTCTCGAACACATTTGTAAATACTGTATGTACAAGTTGAAACGACTTGACGTTCTTCTCCCTTCTTCCATGCTGTGAATAAGATTCATAGGCGTAAATTTATTTATCGAACTTATTAACAGTTATTACATTCACTGATAATCGATATTATGAAGCTGTCTTGAATACATTATTTTTCTTCACAACCTTTTCGACATTTCACGTTTAAAACTATTGTTGGGAAACAATGACGCGTTATGGGTACATTGCGTGGGAAACGAAGAACTGTATCAAAAAATGTCAAGAGGAAGAGCCACCTCATTTTTTATGTTGCATTTCGACAGAAATCCAAAAAATATATCATCCCATTCAACATTCGCATGTTTGTGCGCTGTTTTCGTATTGCGCGTGCCAGACACCAACGTAACAAATCCCATCCTCCTTAATGAATAAATAACATCGAACTTATTATTCCACACATTTCCAACTTAAACATCCCGTATTAGTGATACACCGCTTTTAACAATAACTCGTGAAACACCTATATAATATATATTATATTATAGTATCAGTATATATATATATTATATTATATTATATATAGTTATATATAATATATATATATATATATATATATATATATATATATATATATTATATATATATAGTATATATATATATATATAATTATAATATATATTATAATAATATATTATATATATATATACGTATATATATCTGGGTAAAGGTATAGCACAGACTCCACATATTTTCTGAAAAATTCTGTCCAAATCAATATATCACAATATAATGTAATATAATATTAAATTATAATACTATAATATATTAATAATAATATATAATAAAATATCAAACATATATCACATTAATATAATAGTAATATATAAACCTATATATACATATCGATATATTGATTTTGGACCTTTAGAATTTTTTCAAGAAAGTTATACCGGTATTTATATATAAACAGGACTGCCGATATCCACCATATCCGTATCCGGTTTTACTTCAAGCTGGCTATTCCGGCTACATTCACTATCCGGCCCATCACTAAATAGTATATATTTATATTATATAATATATATATTAATATATATAATATATTTATATATATATATTATTAATATATATATATATAAATATATATATATATATATATATATAGTATAGTTATATATAAACTCTAATTATTTTTTTTTTTTTTTTTTTTTTTTTTTTTCCCCTCCACTTTTTTAACTTGGATTTAGCTTTCTCCCAACTTGGGTCTTTAGCATAACATTTACTATTTGATATGCATGATCTATATTTATACAGATTAGCATTGTCCACCTTTTTTTAGTTGATTCAATAGTATTTTTTTTTCTTTTTTTTGTTACGCAATTTCGTGTGTGTGTTTGAGTGCGCGATGTTTTTTAAATTTTCTGGATATTCATATTTAGATATATTACTGTAAATAGGGGTTTTAGCGTTTTAAAATTCTGGTTTAAAATTGCAGGCTTTAGGCAACGAATAATCTTTTCCTCATATCTTTTTGCTCTTTTGTCAATATGTTTTTTTATTGTAAGAATTTTGTTTTGTATATTGATAGCAGAATTAGCACAAGCCAGCTTTCTATTGACTTACCAACATCAGATGGCTTGCACTCTAACTCTGCCTCCGTGGAATACCAACTCTCTAACTCTAACCCTAATTTTTTAAGAATATCATCCTCTAACTCGTTTAAATATATCCCAACTATAACTTTAATTTCATAATTTTCCGTTTGAAGGTGAGGTATGGTCTATGTAAACATAAACCCGCCCCTATAACACGTCTCGAGAAACTCTAGAGTCTCCTAACTTCGATGTTCAGTGGCTTAAATTTTTTTTCCTTCTACTACAATAGTCTTGTGTGCTTTCTTGCTACTGTTCTCCTAACAGATCAGATTTTCATGCCATTTTTTGATTACTTTACTTACTTATCACGAAACTGCCATATCTTTTCATCCAAATATGAGTCCTCTATTTCGGGGGATTTCAATTTGCACAACACTGAATGGATGATTCCTCTCATTTACTGAATTTAGATACTGATTTGTAGCAGTTGCTTTTTAACATGAATGAAGGTCACAGTAGATTTTATCTCCAATCAGACGGGATTCGAACATTGGACTTCCCGCGTCGCAGAGGTAACAATAACCGGATTGCTCTAAGGAATTTGTAGCAGTTTATACATACAGTTATTTCTCAATGATCCTTGAGCAACGTAAATTGAAAAAACCTACACACATCCGGACTCCCAACCAATTTCTTGAACACACTTGACCTATGTTTACCACTAGTCCTTCTCGTCTATAAATACAACCACCTTCACTCGCTATCGGTAAA
>JABUQX010063956.1:12500-17500 GCA_015478945.1 Trachelipus rathkii
TTTGTGTACCGAAAGAAAGAATTACAAGTTTCAAAAAGGGACTGTTTAATGATAAAAATGCAAAGGAAGTTCTATGGCACTTAATTGAAAACAGTAAGTTGAAAGAGGTTCAAAATATTCTGAATTGGGCTTTGTGTGCCGAGGAGATTAAAGAATGGCAGCAAAGTTTATTTTTAGATGATTATGTGAAACCATGGAATTTTCGTTACTTAAGCTTCGACAATTTAAAATGTATTGAAGAGTTTTTGGAATGGAGTCTGTCTTCAGACGAAATTAAAGATTTTAAAGAAAGTTTCGTTTCAGATGTGAAAAAATTTACAGGTTATTATGAATATTTAATATTATTGGAAGAGGGGGATTTTGAAAAAATTAATTTCTTTTTAAAGTGGGTGTTTTCTTCAGAAATCGAAATCGTTAAGTTTAAAAAAGATTTGGCATTTGAAAGTATTCGCCATATGGAGGACCTTTTTTATTTTAACAAAGGTTTAAGCTTGCTTAAAGAATTTGTTAAATGGTGCGCTCTCTCTGAAGAAGAATGCAAAGATTTTAAAAGACAACTTGCATTTAGTGATGGAGCGATTAACGCCTATAAAATGTTTGCTATGAAAAGACAACTATATCAAATTGATGAATTTCTTCAATGGGTAGAATTGACAGAGACGGAAGTGATGGACTTTAAAAACCTGTGTTTAATGAACAAAGAAATGTAATTTCCGCTTTTTTTTATATATTGTAAATGGCAAAAGAGAGAGTCTCAAGAATTTGCCCAAATGAACCGCTTTGCAAGAGAAACTTAATGCTTATATTCATATTTCTGAAAAAAAAAATAAAATAAATAAATTAGTCGATATTAAAAAAAAAAGTATATAATATATAATATATTATATTACTAATATATATATATATAATATATATTTATTTAGATATTATATTATATATTACTTATATATATATATATATATATATATATATATTATATATATATTAGGGGTGTACCGGAACTGAAATTTCAGTTCCGGCCGAACCGAATCCCCAAAAAAAATTTCGGCGGAACCGGAATTTCTTATGAACTTTTCCTTTAACTATAACGAGAAATGGAAAAGAAAGTATTTTATATAAACTTTCATACATAAAATCTTATACTTAGTACAGCGCCACTTCATGAACATATGGAAAATCGTCATCGAAAAGAATATCTGGAAGTCCAAAAATTATATTAGTAAAAGGGATAGTATTTTCTAGAACAGGGGAAACACAAAAGAGCAATAGTCCAAGTCGGGAGATAAGTGAGTTTTGAGGAAGAGTTTCTCCCCAAAAAAAGATTTGGCATATCAATGACCCAATCACAGAACATAATGAATTTTATCGCAATGAGTAACCAGCATTTCACAGTCAGAGGAGAAGGGATTAAATCAGAACTTACTCGCCATCTTTCAACCAAAATATCTTATTCCTATAGAAAATATTTTGTAGGCAGTTAAATCATACAGGAAATTATGATAAGTAGTATTCGAGAAGTTATCTAAGGCTGATCAGATATCATTTGCTACATATATAGAGAAAGCTAAATAATTCATATGAGATTTATTTCTTTAACTGCACTCTGGCTTACCAGCGAGTTTTAAAAATGGACTGTGTACTCCATTGCAGGTATTTCCCAGGTTCTCATTCTGGAATTAAATCACTATGAGTTTTGAAATTATGATGAAAATAAATTGGGAAATTCCTCTAACAAAATCATTTGATCCGTTGAGATTGGGATGCATATAACATGAAAACTTGGAAATGAATTTAGCAGGATACACAAGTTTTCCTTGTTTTATTCATAAATGTTATTAAAGATGCCTTATTTTTCTCAAAGTGCATGTGATTTAATAAAGAAATATAGGAATTTTTGTTCACATTTCAATCATTTCCAGTTTTTAAGCTGTAATGAACTTAAACGAATACAAAGAGACTTGGATCACATCTTGCACCCACTTATGCAATTCAAATGTTATTACAAGGTGGAATAGCACATATTTGATTCTACAAAGAATTAAATGTTTAAAAAGACCTTCGGAAGTTGATATTATAGAACAATCAATCATTTAAGCTCTGACTGCTAATAAATGGCAAATACTTGAAAAAATTCTAGGAAGTTTTGCAACATTTTCTCATGGTTATGAAAATCAAGGCAAGATGAATTATATGCTCAATTTATTCTCCATATTTGAGCTCTCCAGCATATCTACCTCAAACTCTGAGGATGACAACAGAGTTTAGACATTAAAAGAGAGTCTGAATGAAAGGAATATAGGTTTAGATTTTTGAATAAAAGGAAGAGAAAGGATCAATTGACATATATCAAACAAGATAATTTGTTTTAAGTACTGTAGTAGACCCAAGATACAAACTGACTATTTTCTAATGAAATAAGAGAATTGAGTAGAAAATGGATGTGAAGAAATATGCAAATAATTGAAAGCGGAAAGTGAATAATAGTAGTAGCAGTACAGAAGAAGGTTCAGCCGATGAGTCATTTTCAGAAACCGCGAACATTTACTACAATGAACTTAGAATTGCCAAGTACCTCAAATCATCAGGAGCATTTAAGAAAAGAAGTTACTGCAAAGTTACTTAGTTTTTATAGTTTGAAGAAAGTGAGTGACAGAGAGTCTAGTTAATGTAAAAAGGAAAAAAAGAAAAATCAGTGCTCTTCAAAAGGTGAAAATTCTTAAAGAATTGAATTTTTTTTTTTTTTTACCAGAGAAATAAATTTCTAATCTGGGAAAAGAAGAATTACTTAATTGGTGGACAGTGACCAAAGCTAAATTCCCAAACCAATAGCAGTAACTAACCCAAATAATTACTCTCTTTCCAATCTCCGCATGTAATTCAGAGAAATTCTTTTTCCTTTCAAGAAGCAGGAAATATTTTTGGAGAAAAACGTTTAAAAGTATGCCCATATTGGTGAAACCAGTTTTTCTTTTACTCAAACCACAATTTTCGCAATATTTTCAAAGTGTTTAAAGAAGTTTAACATTTATATATAATATATACTATATTATATATATATATATATATATATATATATTATATAATTAATATATATTATATATATATATAATAATATATATATATATAATTATATATTATATATATATATATATATATATATATATATATATTTAATTTTGGAAATTAAATTTGAATTTAATGGGGGTGGAAAAAAAAAAAAATTAAATCCCCCTTTTAAAAATAAACCCTATTTTTTTTGAGGTTTTTTTTAATTAATTTAAGTAAATTTTAATTTTAAATAATACTGTAGGTACTGTCGATAACTGTATGGAATCCTACAGCGAGAGACGAAAACAAACTTTAAAATATGATCATGCGATGGTTATATAAAATAAAAATTTTTTCAGCAATTTTTTCTCAACTTGCATTTAGTGATGGAGCGATTAACGCCTATAAAATGTTTGCTATGAAAAGACAACTATATCAAATGGATGAATTTCTTCAATGGGTAGAATTGACAGAGACAGAAGTGATAGATTTTAAAAAGTTGTGTTTAATCAACGAAGAAATGTAATTTCCCCTTGTGTGTTTTTTTATATTGTAAATGGCAAAAGAGAGAGTCTCAAGAATTTGCCCAAATGAACCGCTTTGTAAGAGAAACTTAATGCTTATATTCATATTTCTAAAAAAAAAAAGAAACTAAATTAGTAGATATAAACTTTTTCAGTGTTTTTCCTATGTCTGAGAATGAAATAAAAAGACACAAGGACAATTTACTTTTTAAAAGCAATGACATTATTGAATATTTTTAATGGAAAGCGAGTGGGATGAGGTTACAGAGCTTTTAATTTTTTTTTCTCTACAAAAAACAATGAGTTTGAGAAAAAGGATTCCCTTAAAAATTAATAATATGTAGGAGGTTAAATTTATGTAAGAGATTTGAAGGTGCCAACATATTATTAATATGAACAGGCATTCGTGACAGGTGACTTCTATTTACAAAATTTTCCCAATATTTTTGTGCCTTATTAGCAATAGAATTGAGAGATTATTATTAAACTTTTTGTCTTTATGAATATATTATTGAGTTTAATGGAAGGAAAGCTTTTAAATTGTTATTATGAGATCAGAAATATAAGTTTTTGTTTTAATCCTAATTGCTTTAAAAATAGGAAACTCATTTATTATGGGGATTACAATTAATTATGGAGATTACTTTCATTGTTCTAAAGGTTTCATTCGGCATTCCGAACTTTCAGTAAAATGGGTTAACAAACAGCAATAAATTGAATGTTTGATGGAAAAGAAAACTTGAGTCTTTTCATAAAATTCATTTAAGAAAAACTAAAATAAGTCTACATTGTTGACATTATTTTTAAATTAACATTGCCTCTTTTCTAGACTGTTAAAAGAACTTAACGTTTGGTTTTTTAAGTGTAAAAGAGTGGAAATCTTCATTGGTCGAATGGTTGACATTACTTAATTTTAATTTTAATTTTGCCTAAGAAAATTCACATTTATCAGAGTTTGGGTAATTTTGTTTATCTTTCCTTTTTCAAAGAAACTGGGGATAGCTAATGAAATGCCATCGGAAAAGAAAAGCAGAAGAATATGACAAAGTCGAAAAAGAAGCCCAGGCCTTACAGCCCCTCTGTAACATTAATTGTAAGCAATCGTCCGCATTCAGAAAATCACCCTAGAGCTTCACCGGGGACAGCGACGGAACCTCACTATGGTAAATCGTCAGTGTAACGGTTCATCCCTTGCCCAGGTGGGCCCCAATCATACCCCCTCACAACCCCCTATTCACTCCTTTACGGGCACACTTTATTCCTCGCCTCTGCCAATCCTCATTTCTCTCCTTCAGACATTCGTTTACTGGACTCAATCCACTTTTTCTTCGGTCTCCAGCCGGTCAGTTCGCACACACTCGCCAACTTTACATCGCTTAACACCGACCTTCATTCATCTTTCCATATGACCAAACCATTCAACATTAA
>JABUQX010063956.1:20000-34289 GCA_015478945.1 Trachelipus rathkii
TAATATATATGATATATATATATATATATATATAATATATATAGTATCATCCACCTTCCTTTCCCAAGAGTGGGGTAAGGTGCGTAGCATACACGGAACAGAAAAGTAGTAGAGATATGTACACAGTGAAAAGAAGCCCAGCTTTTCCGCCGCACCTTTTATACATATTATGAGAACTCGTCGCAAGTCAGAAAATCCACCCTAAGCTTCACGGGACCGCGACGGAGCCCTCAACTATGGCATCTTGTCAGCAATGTGGGATTTATCCCTTGGCCCAGGTGGGCCACACTCAATACCCTCGCAAAACCCGCCATTCACTCCCTGTTTATGCACCTTTCTTTCGCTTTCTGGCAAGCATATTGATTATCCTTCTTCTACTTGGAATTGGCTGATTACACTGGTCTGCATAAAATCAGCCCTGACACCATTCCTTGCTGATTCTTATGTTAAATGACCTCCTGAATCCGAATTGACCCCGTTTTTCCCTCCATCACCACCGTTTTTGGGGTAAGGCCACCCACCTATTTCCTTCACTTTGAAAATTTGGAGGGATAAAAAGGATTATTTTAGCCTTTACATTTCTTCTGAGGGGTTAAGAGAGGTGAAAAGTTCTAAAACATGAACATTTGTAACAAGGAGGTAAATTTTGGGGGCATTTGACCCCTTAAATTAAAAAAAAACATTAAAAATGATCGATTTTCTGATTTTTTCGCAATTTTTTTACTAATTTTCTACATATTCTACCCTCCAGCCCCCCTCATCTGCTACCAAACAGCCCTAAATAATAAAAATATATAGCAAGAGTTCCGAAGATTCACTGTACCACGCTGGCGCGCATAGATTTGCAAAGGAATTTTTTCTACACCTGACACCATTCCTGCTGATTCTTATTTAAAACGACCTCCTGAATCCGAAAATGACCCACCGTTTTCGGGGGAGGCCTCACCTATTTTTATCACTTTTCTATCATTTTATGGCCATGAATTTGATTTGGACGGGTGAGAAAATTTTAGGTGTAAAGAGTAATGAATAAAAAGTAAAATAATAATGTAAAAAGTTAGATAATAATTATTATTTAATTTAGAACGAAATATTGAGAGCGCCAGCGTGGTACAGTGAATCTTCGGAACTGTTGCTATATATTTTTTTTATTGTTTGGGGGCAGATGAGGGGTGCTGGAAGCTGGAATATGTAGAAAATAGTGAAAAAATCAAAATCGATCATTCTTAATTTTTTTTATCATTTAAGGGGCACAATCCCCAAAATCTACCTCCTTGCTACAAATGTTCGTGTTTTACAGCTTTTCGCCTCTCTAGCCTCTCAGAAGAAATTTAAAGGCTAAAATAATGCTTTTCATCCCTCCAAATTATCAAAAAGTGATAAAAATAGGTGAGGGGCCTCCCCTTAATATTGTGGGTGATGGGGGTCATATTCGGATTCAGGAGGTTATTTTACATATGAATCAGCAGGAAATCAGGCTAAAATTGGTTGAAATACAAAATAATGACAATGTGTCAAATATGGTTTAAGAAGAGTATTCAACTTCTGGAGAGGATGTGGAAGAAGTTGTATCTTTAAGTATATCGAGTTTATTTGATGAATTAGCATGTGGTAAGCAAAAAAATAATGAAGAGCAAGTGTCTCGGAGAAAAGAAAAAAAGAAAAGAACAAGCAAAAGTAACACTCGTCTGGAAAAAAATACTTTTCAAGCCCTGACACCATTCCTGCAGATTCTTATGTAAAATAACCTCCTGAATCCGAATATGACACCCGTTTTCCCCCATCACTCACCATTTTCAGAGGAGGCCCCCCCACCTATTTTTATTACTTTTTGATAATTTGGAGGGATGAAAAGCATTATTTTAGCCTTTAAATTTCTACCATAAACTTTTTTTTTTTTTGAAATTTCATTTTAAATTTCGGATCTAACATTGATGACAAACATATTTTTGTAAAATATTTAAAAAATCTGCCTTTCACTGACTTCTGTAATTCTTCTATTGTATGAATTTTAGAAAATGAATTGTTGTTCTTTGATTTTGTTAAGAGTAAAGTCATTATCTGAATTGTTGGAATAATTCGTGAACAAGTAGCTTCTCGCTTACTTGTTTCCACATTAATTTCTTCAAAGGGCTTTAAAAGTTTTAAAATTTTCTCTAAGAAACCACTGATAAGAACTTAGTACAGAGATGTTTTAATCAATGGCATAAGTTACAAGAGGTTTTCTCTACTCTATATTTCTTTCCATCATGAAACATGTTAAATCCAGGGAGTGAAAATATCTTGAATAAATTGGTGTTGTGCCAAACCAAACTGTTTCTGTAGTTCTACAAACTTGCTTACTGCTAAAGCAGAATGATTAAAGTGTTTAACAGTATCTCTGCTAGTTGAAATTTCAGTTTTCACAGCTTGTTGAGCAAATATAGACTCTACTCATTAAGTGCAAGTTTTAGTGTATGTATGTATGAAGCAAGACAATGACTTTAAACCACAATTATTGACTCCAGCTACTATATTTTTTTCCATAATCTCTCAGTACAATGAAGATCTTATCCTTTGTTAGTTTATTGTTTTCTAGAATGTTATTTAATTTTTCATTAATTCATGCACCCCTGTGAGTTCCTTCAAATGGAACAATATGCAATACTACCCTTCCTTGTTGAAACTCATCTGTCAACCAGTGGCGTGTTGCGCTTAAAAAGATAGTATTGTTGGTAGTGGCTGTCCAAATGTCAGTGGTTAAAAAATAAAATTTGCATCGTCAACAAATTTTTGAATTTTTGTTTGTACTTTATGAAATATATCGGTAATGGTATTTTCAGAAAAGTAACAAGGACTGACCTTTTTAAGTAGCATTGAAATCCCACATCGGACACAAGAGAGTAAGGCTGCAAGTCTATACATATCATTTCTCCTATCAAGTAATGAATATCATTGTTCACTGATGTCCTATTTTGTTTCTAATAAACATCTTACAATCGACCATTAACGAGGGCGGAATTTCAGGAGGCTCTCCGCCTTTGCAAGGATGGAGCAGCTGACACTGAGGGTATCTCGTACCAAATGATAGGTCATCTCCATGCCACTACTTCCGCATTTCTCCTCTCTTTATATAATCGGGTCTGGGTGTTGGGGGTCTTCCCCCCCCCCCCAGTTTATCTAACGGCTTATACCATTCCCATTTCCAAACCAGAAAAGGACCCTACAATCGCAGACAACCAACGTCCCATTTCTCTAACCTGTCACACCTTTAAGCTGATGGAGAAGATGGTGGCTAATCGTCTTCTCCCGACGTTGGAGAGTCTGCATGCATTTTCCGACCATCAGTTTAGGTTCAGGAATCATCTCTCCACACAGGAACCTCTTCTCCGGTTGGACCACGATATCCGTGAGACTTTCTCCTCTAATAAAATGGTCCTAGCTGTTTTCTTCGATCTCGAGAAGGCTTACGATTCCACATGGAGAATGGGTGTTCTCCATAGCTTGCACTCGCTGGGCCTTAGGTGACAGCTTTCCCTCTTCCTTCCGACTTATGTCGGGTAGATCTTTCCGGGTTCGCTGTGATACCGGTAACTCTGTCTTGTCATTTTGACATGGTCAAGCAGGGTTCACACTTTCTGGAAAGTCAGGAAAAAAAAATTGGTCAGGGAAACGTTTTAAGATATGCTGAAAGTCAGGGAAATTCCAAAAAAGTCAGGGAAATTTTAAAATTTCAAAACATATGAAGAATGATCCATGGACCAAGTTGCAAATTTTTGATATATTTTTTTCCTTACTGTATAATTGTGGAATAAGAGATGTATTTGATAAGTGAATGAAAAGGATGGGCGAGGAATGACATTCCATAAAGCTACTTCTATCCTGTTTCTTTCTATTTAGTGCACTATTACCTACTATTGTTCCTATTCTGTTCGTAGAGGTTGTTCCAAGTTCATCCTTTTGATTGAAGGTGATTGGTGTATGGATGTGTTTTAGACTGTATGACTTCTGACTTAATCTGTTTATATCTTTTTCTTTTTAGGGATTTATACTTTTTGATGTGTTTTTTGTTTTTTTTTGAGGTTTGACGAAGTGATTTTGGATTTTTGTGCAGTTGAAGGTATTTATTATTTATTATAAAATGACTTCAAACAAAAAAAGCTAACTTTAACGACCATTGGTTGGACGTCAAACTGAACCCACAGTTTACCAGGTGGTTGGGTAAAGGAGATAGTTCCAGGATTACTGTAAAGTATGTAAAAAGAACTTTGATTCTATCTAACATGGGACGCCAAGCCGAAGTTTCACATTTCAAGAGGGGAAAACTCATTTGCATTTAATCAAAACTCGGCAAGGACCAAACCATCATTGAAAAACTTTTTCGTTATGTGTTCTTAATAATACAAATATTGGTGAAACGTGTGTGCACTGAAAATTATTGCATTCCATTTCTAATCATACTCAACGATTGTAAATGACCCTGAGTGTTCTATTAATAACAAACCAAAATCAGTTTATCAATCAGTTTCATCTTTTTGCATTAAAGATGATGTTACAGGATCTGAAATACTATGGGCATTAAAGGTGGTGGATGATAAAAGTCTTTAAACTCGTGTGCAGATATAGGGGAAAACATTTAAATTAATGTTTCAGATAAGTGCGGTAGCTTCAAATTTTAAAATGGCGCCGATGAAATGTAAATATGTGATAACCATGCGACTTGCTCCCCTATTTTTCTTAGAAAGCAAAAGCCACAATATTTACACTACTTTGCAGTGAAGCTCATTCTACCCTTGAAATTAAAATTTCAAAATTTTTGGAATGGTGATTGTCTTTCAAGAGACTTGATTAGTTTTTTTTTTCATAGTACCTGGAATCAATGTTATGTGAATTGTGGCAAATTATTTAATTAGGACTGATATTTTCGCATGGAAAAATGCGACAGTGGAAGGAGGTTTTCTATAAATTAAGCAATTTTAGTGAGAATCTAAAAGAACATAGTCTGATTTCTCAAGAGTGCCACAATGCTATAAGATCCATGAAATATTCATCAAAAGTTCCTACACTCAAATAAATGTTGACCAAATGAAGAGCTGGCCCATAGGGGAGATATGAAGAAACATCTCAAAGAGCCGAAACAGAACAAGAAGAAGATAATAAAAAGGTTGAAAAAAGAAAATCATCGATACAGATGTAGATATATTAGAGCTGCGGAACAAGATCCGTCTTGAAAGCTTTGACAGAAGAAGGCGCTATAAAATCCAAAAATTCAGATGCTTGAGAAGAAAAAGTTAACCTAAATCTCCACATTTAGAACTTTTGTGATCACAGTGGACGTTATTCACCTAGTCCATTAATGTAAGCTTTTAATTTATTTCCTTTTTGTATAAATTAAAACTTTACTTTTTGGAAAAAAAAAATAAAAAAAAGGAGTGCGTTGGACGGCTAGGGAAGGTATAGGCTGATTACTAAAAAAAAAAAAAATATTTTTTTAAATTAATTCATTCTTTGGCTTCTTTATACATTATATTTCAATAAACTTAATGTTAATATCTAAGTAAATAGGCTGCAATAATGATTAATAGATATTTTATACGCCAAAAGTAACTAACAGTGTTCGCTGGTCAGGGAAAATTTGCGGATTTGGTCACAAATCAAATCCAAAATTTCAGTGTGAACCCTGTCAAGGGAGTGCCGCAGGGAAGTGTACTCGGCGTTCTGCTTTTTGCTATCGGTTTCAATGGTGTCATTGCAAGCATTCTATCTTCCGTTCGGTGCTCTCTCTTTGTAGACGACTTGGCGTTGTATGATTCTGGAGTCAAACCTTCATGCATGGAACGTCAAATGTAGCTGGCCGTCAATGGGATGATTTCATGGTGTGATTCACGGGGCTTTACTTTTTCCGTCACTAAGACGAAGGCTGTGCTTTTCCGTAGAGGTGGTAAGCGAGATAGATAGTGATTTGTCTGCCTTGCTGACCCTGTATGGCACACCCATCCGCCTTTTGTCGGAGGTGAGGTTCTTGGGGTCTGTTATTGGATGCTCGCCTGGACATATCTCCCCATATCCTCAATCTGAAGATTAACTGCCACCGCTCATTGGGACCTCTTACGCCACCTTAAATCTACATCTTTGAGTGCTGATCTTCTTGATCATGCTTCGTCTGCTGCTCATGTTGGTTAGGTCAAAGTTGGATTATGCGTGTGCGATATATGGACAGACGTCTCCGGCATACTTGCGCCTTCTCTCGATCCCATACAAAATGAGGGTCTGCGGATATCTCTTTTGGCCTCTTCTACTCGTCGCTCAAGGAGAGTTGGATATGGAGGCTGGGGTGATGCCCTTGTCTTTACGGAGAGAATATCTAATGTCCTCCTTGTTTCTCCACTTACAAATCCCCAAGCCATCGGCTTTGTCTCCTCTCATCGCCAAGGTTCCTCGTAGCCCTGCCTATTGGCCGTTTGCTGGGGTTGTAGCGTCTGTCTTCCGCTTTCTCCGCCTCCCTGTGCTGGATGTTTTACAATTTAATTACAGTGATGTCTGCCCTTATTGGTTGTATCCGCCCTTGTGGTGTGCATGAGGTTGTCTGCCTTATCTAAATCCGGAGACCACCCGTCTCTACTGAAGGCTTCCTTCCTGTCTCAACTGGCTCTCCATGGGAGCTCTGTGAGCATCTACACCGACGGCTCAAGGAGAGAGGTGTGGGTGCATCAGAGTTCTTTCCGGAACGTGGTGTGTCCCACACATTCCCTTCTGACTCGTGCGTCTTTACGGGCGAGTTAGTTGCGCTGACTTTGGCTACTAATAGAATTCTGACACTAGATCTGCCTGAGACGTATACGATTTTTTCTGACTCGCAGAGTGCTCTTCTTGCACCACAAGATCGAACGACCAGACATCTTTGGGTTTCCGTCATCCAAAGGTTTCTATGTATGCTGCATGCTAGACACAAGAATTTGACGTTTTGCTGCATCCCATCTCACTTGGTTATCCTGGGTAACGAATTGGCTGACAAAGTTGCCTATCACGCCGCCGCCTACAAAATTTTCTATCGACGATACTTACCTGTGCCCATCTTGCTGGAACACCTCCCAGCTTATTATTTCTGCTCCCAACTCAAACAGGGCTTCCTCGCTTGTTGGCAGGAGTGTTGATCGGAGGATTATCGTAGTGCCAAACTGCGTAGCATAAAGCCTCTCCTGGAGATTTGGCCATCGTCTTTTCGCCGAAGTCGGCACCAGGAGGTGGTCCTGGTTCGTTTGAGAATTGTCCATACTAATGTGACACATAGCTACCTCATGGCCAAGAGAAAATCCCCCTATATGCCCATTCTGCCGTTCCAAGAGTGTACTTTCGATGCGCCATTTTCTCGTGGGTTGTGCGGCTTTTACGGCTTCCAGGGACCGGTTTTTTCCACATGTTGCACACTATACCTTTCCAATCCTACCTCTCATTATTGTCTGAATCACTTCATTTCAAGAGTGACGCGATCTTTATTTTTCTTCCGGAACTGACTCTGCTCTATAAGATGCAATTAATGAATTCCCATTTTCATTCGCGTACAGTTTCGGAGTTACCCCTTTAGTTTAGTAGTTACTCTCTGAAGTTTTTTGGTGCGCAGTGGTAGCTCCTGCACACTTACTCAAAATTATATATATATATATTACATATACACATATATATATATATATATATATATATATATATATATATATATATATATATATATATATATATATATATATATATATATATATATATATATATATTTATTTATTTCAGAAATGGTTTCTCGTTTGGAAGACCTTTGTGGAATTGAAATGGCTATTGCCCTTGCAAACAAGTTAGAGTTTAAAAAGGAAATCTTAAAGTTGCCAGATATTAACTTCTTGCATAGATTGTGTGAAACTGAAATTTGGTTTATAATTGTGAAGGAAAAAATATTAAATACATTGAAGAAATTGCCTTTTGGGTTGCGAGAAAAAATACCAACATCTGTAGTTATATTTTGTCTATCACAATCTATAGAATGGGCAAAATTTCATAAGGAAGTATTTGATTTGCCTGTGGATTATAGTTGTTACTTCCTCACAAGTTCCTTTTTTACATCAAAAGGAATAATTAATAAAGAAAAGGCTGCAAGGGAGATTTTAAAGGATAATGAAATAAGCCCATCCCTTAAATTTTGTTTGGCTTGTTATTACTGTTTTTCTGATTCCATTCCTGGTTTGTGGAAGCAACTATCAGAAGACGAGAGACCTAAGATTGAAAATGGAGTATATAAACATGGTTTAGGCATCGGTGGGAACAATGAGATGGTCGATTTATGGTCCCACTCTTTGTTGGGAGAACTCCAAATTATAATGGAAGAAGGGGACAGTTTTTCATTATGTAAAATTAAGAAGTCTTTTATGATTGAAAAATCTTTATTAAAGGATGTGTCGTTTAAAAACTGCTTTGAAGAACTAGATGAGTTAGAAATAAAGGAGGCTTTGATTTTTTGCGGAAATAGTTTGAAGGATTTTCTAAGTGAAATCGAGAGGTTTGAGTATAGTCGATATTATTCAATGGCTGCATACTGTCCCCTCCAGATGAATTTACCATTTCAGCCTTACATTGAAATAGTAATATTTTTGCTTCGTAGTTTAGATGAGGAGCAGCTAAGGGTATTCTTCCAGCAAGATATGTTGTATTTGGTATTGTTTCATTTATTAATTTGGCCTTATCAAAAATTTTTTATGAACACAGTGAATCGATATTTGGATATATTGCCGAGAAATATATTTTGTTTCCTGCTCAAAAGGATAGTGGATTTGATGAAGAATAAATCGTCTAGCAGTAAATTATGTGATTATCATAACATTTTGAGAGACTTTTGGGTGCAGAGTCCTTCATCTTTTAAAAGTTTATTTTTTATTTATGAAGTTTTAAATTTACATGATTATTTTTTTCTTCTTACTGAGGAAGAGCAGGATGATTATTGGAGGTTTGAATCAAAATTAGAAAGCTTAGGTAGAAGGTCGGTAATATGTAATCTTTTTAGTTCTTCATTTACCACTGAAGATGAAAAAATTTTACGACTGATTTTTAAAAGTTCAACCTTAGAGGAGAAATCTGCTTTTGTGAAATTTAAAGGGAAATAGGTGAAGTAGCGTTTAATGCGTTTGATCTATGGAGACTTGAATTTTTTATTGATCTTTGCGTACCGAAAGAAAGAATTACAAGTTTCAAAAAGGGACTTTTTTATGATAAAGATGCAAAGGAAGTTCTATGGCACTTAATTGAAAATCGTAAGTTGAAGGAGGTTCAAAATATTCTGAATTGGGCTTTGTGTGCCGAGGAGATTAAAGAATGGCAGCAAAGTTTATTTTTAGAGTATGTGAAACCATGGAATTTTCGTTACTCACGCTTCGACTATTTAAAATGTGTTGATGAGTTTTTGGAATGGAGTCTGTCTTCAGACGAAATTAAAGATTATAAAGAAACTTTCATTTCAGATGTGAAAAATTTTGCAGGTTATGATGAATATCGTGAATTATTGATAAAAGGGGATTTTGAAAAAATTAATTCCTTTTTAAAGTGGGGATTTTCTTCAGAAATTGAAATCGTAAAGTTTAAAAAAGATTTAGCATTTGAAAGTATTCGCTATATGGAAGACCCTTTTTTTGACAAAGGTTTAAGCTTGCTTAAGAATTTGTTAAATGGAGCGCTCTCTCTGAAGAAGAATGCAAAGATTTTAAAAGACAACTTGCATTTAGTGATGGAGCGATTAGGGCCTATAATAGGTTTGTTATGCATAGACGACTATTTCAAATTGATGAATTTCTTCAATGGGTAGAATTGACAGAGGCGGAATTGATAGACTTTAAAAACCTGTGTTTAAAAAAACAAGTAATTGTAATGAAACGTAAAGAAATGTAATTTCCGCTTGTGTTTTTTTTTATTATAGTAAATGGCAAACGAGTGTGTCAAGAAATTGCCTAATTGAACTGCTTTTCAAGAGAAATTTAACGCTTATATTCATATTTCTGAAAAATGAAAAATTAGTCGATATTAAAAACTTTTTCAGCGGATTTTCAATGCTGAGAATGTGATAAAAAGACGCAAGAAAAATTTACTTTTTAAAAGCTTTTGACATCATTGAATATTTTGTAATGAAAAACGAGTGGGATGAGGTTGAAGAGCTTTTAATTTTTTTGTTTTTCTCTACGAAGAAACGAAGTGAGTTTAAGAAAAGGATTCCCTTAAAAATGAATATTATGTTTGAAGTTAAATTTATGTAAGAGATTTGAAGGTGTCAACATATTATTTATATGAATAAACATTCATGACAGGTTAAAAAGAGAGACTACTGAAAAAATTATGTATTTGACGTCTATTTAAAAAATGTTCCCATTATTTTTGTGCCATATTAGCAACAGAATTGAGAGATTATTATTAAACTTTTTGTTTTTACAAATGTATTATTGAGTTTAATGGAAGGAAAGCTTTTAAATTGTAATAATGAAATAAGAAATATAAGTTTTTGTTTTATTCCCAATTGCTTTAAAAATAGGAAACTCATTTATTTTGGGGATTACTACTAATTATGGAGATTACTTTCATTGTTCTAAAGGTTTCATTCTGCATTCCGAACTTCTAATAAAATGGGTGAATGTTTGACGGAAAAGAAAACTCGAATCTTTTCATAAAATTCATTTAAGAAAAACTAAAATAAGTCTACATTGTTGACATTATTTTTAAATTAACATTGCATTGTTAAAAGAACTTAACGTTTGGTTTTTTAAGTGTAAAAGAGTGGAAATCTTCATTGGTCGAATGCTTGACATTACTTAAATTTTAATTTATTTTGTCTAAGAAAATTCACATTTATTCAGGGTTGGTGATTTTTTTATATTTATATAAATCAATTTTTGATTTTTTTTAGTCACATTGATTTTTTTTTTTTTTTTTTTTTAAATAGTAATTAGGTCTAATTATTACCTAATTATAAATATAATTATTATTTAGTTTAATTAAGTTATTTAAATTATATATATATATATATATATATATATATATATATATATATATATATATAATATATATATATGGAAAGGATTAGTCTTGGGGTCTAAGCCTTCAACGAAAAGTATAGATTTCTTTTCCTTTAAACTTTATATTTTTATATTTATTTTCTTCTTTATTTTATGTCACTTGTATTATTGAAAGATAACTTCGTTTTAATTTTATTTAGTTAATTTAATTTATTTACAATGTTTAAAAATCTGTGTATTAAAAGCGTCATGCGCAAACGATTATTTGTTTATAATCTCTACATTCCCGCGGTCAAGAAACAATAAACAACAAAAGACATGGGCAACCTTTGAGGGGCAACTTTGCCAACCGTTACAACTTTACAATTATGGCATTTTGCGCCATATATTCGTAATTATTACGAAGTATTCACATCAAATATACAAAATTATTTTATAAACAAATTATTAATGAATATAAACAAATTATTAATGAATCCAATTTGTTGCACGTGGTGACTTTTGGAGGGTGAAATTTCCAAGTTTACTTGGAGATCACACCTAACACCCAGCCACTTCTAAAATACTTAATTTTAGAGGAATAGAGGAAGATTAAGTTAAAATTGAAGTAGTAAGGAAACCTTAAAACAGTAAAATGACTATACCTAAAAAGTATCAACATGTACATGAAGTTTTGCGTACTAACACTTATCACAAAAGTATACTGGCATTAGAATATATAAACTTTTGCACCATTGAGAATTTTTCTTTATTAAATCATTTACTGTCACAAAACATTTATTTAAACATAAAATATGGCTTTACATTTATTAATATTTTCACATTTTTAACTTGATTATTCTTATTTATGTACACATTTATTCCAGATAACTTTACTATGGGAATAGGGGCCATGATATATGGGTTCTAGTTTGTTTCTGCCAATACTGCTGTTTTTAACTAATACAAATTTTGCATCTTGCAGGCTATTTTGGAACATATATTTTGGGGTTCTTGCAGTAAATTCTGGAGACAGAGGGAGTTCTAAGAATAATTTTAGGTTTTCAGCGTAAGTTTTCATGGGCATGGGGAAGGAGGACTTCAGCTGATCTATTAATGCTCCAGGGAGAGTTGATTTTGGCCCATCATTAAGATGGCCGAGGGTTGATTCCTTCTGAGTTCAATGGGGCAGTACGTAGCACAATTACACCATGGGGAAGAAGATCTAGCCAATAATGCTTCACATCTTCCAACTCGTCCGACAGCAAGCCTCGCAAAGATCTCAGCAATGTTCTATGAGATTTTTCGAGTGAGGCCATTACTTTGTGGGGTATAGGCGGAGGGAAAGTTATGCCGGGATCCTAACTCCTCACACAACACTCTTGAATAAGTCCGACGTAAATTGCGTTCCCCTATCAGAAACGTAAGTTTCTACAACTCCAGCTATTGGTAGTAATTCTTTTGTAATTACCTCCACTATGGTAGAGGTTTCTATGTTTTTCAATGGAAAAGCAAAGAGATAGCGAGAGACCCAATCAATCAATGTTAAAAGGTACTTATAGCTTTTGCATTGAGGCATTTTTTAAGAATTGTCCAATATTGGACTACTTGAAATTTGGGCGATACTGGCCTATAAGATTCATATGGAGGGCTTTATTTTGCGAAAAGATTTAGAAATCTCTGACATGCATCACAACATTTGTACAAATTGCTTTACATACTTTGGCATATTTTCCATACCAAAGCGCTTTCTAAGGGATGCCAGAGTTTTCTTAACCACCAAATGCCCTAAAGAGTGGAGAATAAAAATGAAGAAGAATAAAGGATTCTGGAAAAAAGACACGTGGTGAAAGTGGAATAGATTCATCAACGACTAGTGAGACCAAGTCATTCCTATAATAATAGAGTCTTTTTGTAAGCTTAAGACCTGTATTTTCTTGGTTATTTAAATATTTCTGAAGTTGTACATCAGCTTCTTGTGCTGCTTGCAGTTCTTTGTAGTCAATCTTACACTGAAAAAAGCTTAAATACATCATTGGCGGAAATATTAAGCAAAATTGAATGCAAGGCATAAACGTCAATTCCTCTGTAATGAAGAATTCTGCTTGGGGTAAGAAAATCTGGATGACAACCCAAGACTTCATCACAGGATACTTCTGGAATGACTTCTGCTTCAGGTATCTGATCTCCAATTTGAAGAGAAGAGCTTGTTGCTGAATCTAATTCTACTTTTTCCGCAGAAGTGGAAGGAGTGGGCAATTTTGATGGCCATTCAGTGGTTCTCTGAGCTGGATTTCTACTAGTGACCAACGTGGAAGGACTAGTCTGGGGTCTAAGCCTTCCAACGAAAAGTATAGATTTTCTTTCCTTTAAACTTTATTTTATATTATTTTCTTCTTATTTTA
This sequence comes from Trachelipus rathkii, assembly GCA_015478945.1. NCBI lineage: Eukaryota > Metazoa > Arthropoda > Malacostraca > Isopoda > Trachelipodidae > Trachelipus > Trachelipus rathkii. Next base: position 33,400 of record JABUQX010063956.1, read on the forward strand.
TGTCACTTGTACTGAAAGATTGTCACACAAAACACATTCTACCTTTCTTGCTTCTACTATATGGGTAATTTCTTAATGTTTAACCAAGGGCAAGGAAGTTCCTTGCTATATAATACTATAACCAATTTCAGTAGGATTCAATCGATAACTGTATAAATCCCAGCGGAACTGTTTTTTCATTTTCCGTAGAGACTACTACACCTGCCAAGGCTGTCTGACTAGCCTCAGTGAAAACAGATATTTGAGCATTATTTAGAAGGAAAACCCAAAGGTATAGCATTCTTGAGGGCCAATTTGGCCATATTCAAAGGCTTCTTCTGCCTCAGGAGAGTTTCCATTTTACTCTGCGTTGAGAGTATGTCATACAAAGAGGGAGAAAGAGAAGAGGGAGAAATAATTTCAGAAATACCCGGAAGAGAAGAGCGAAAATGTTTAGACTGCCCTATGAAAGAACGTAAATCTTTGATAGTCTTGGCGTTTTGGACAGATATTCATCAATAGCAAGATGGTTTTTATCCTTCATATTACAGAGGAGCATGGAGCCATTCAGACACATCAACACTAAATCATCGTAACCCGAGGAACTGTCAATTTGGCACTCTATCAGCACTTAGTCTCACAATTAAAAGATTTCATACCGGCTCCTAGTACCATTTCTAAATTCTTCACTGAAGATCATACATGCGCGAGTAGGAGTGGCGAGAGGATTCATCCAATATATATACACAAATGTTAAGAGGATCATTGTGAGAATAAGAAATTAAGATATGCTATTTTTGTCAAAACTAGTGCGACTGGAATAGTGTGAAAGACCTCAGATCGTCATCCCCACAAGCTCTATCTATATTGAGAAAACTGCAAAAGGCATGCTTGGATCTCTCCTTCTCTCT
>JABUQX010063957.1:5000-7500 GCA_015478945.1 Trachelipus rathkii
TATATATATATATATATATATATATATATATATATATATATATATATATATATATATATATATATATATATCTGGGTTGTTGGGTTTAAACCAAAAAAAAAGTTATTTTTATTTTATTTTTTATTTTATTATTTTTTTAATGAAAAATAAAAAATAAAATAATTACTAAATGAATGCATATAGCTAATACATATTTATTTATATATTGATATAGTAAATAAATGGGAAGAAAACATTAATAACTCAAAATAACTCATAAATACTTATAACTTAAAATCATTTTATTCTTTAAGCTAGAAAATCCTTATTAAGTTGTTAAAGTCAGTAAATTATTTTAGGGATTAGCTAAATTGTTTTAGGGATTAGGGATTAACTCCAAAGTTATATTTGGGAGGGATTAATTCTTCAAACAGTTTATCCTTTCCAAACTTTTAAGTATATATATATTAAAACTTAACAGCAAACATTTCTCATTTATTTATTTTTTCATACTCTGAAATTGCCGATTTAAAAAGAATATCTGCGTTAATTGTATGACAGAAATTTTTAAAAATATAGAAAGAGTAAAGGTATATATATATATATATATATAATATATATATATATATATATATATATATATATATATATATATATATATATATATATATATATATATATATATATATATATATACTTCAGTGGGCAAAGGTCAGAGGCTTGCCAAATCCCATCGGAATTTGTAAAATTGTAAACCAATGCCAAATTAAGGAATGACATGATCCGATACGCGGCGTTTGAAAGTGTGCAAGTCAAAGGTAGTTGGGAAAATAGATAAAGGGAGTGTGTTCCAGACTTTACCAGTGGAGTACATGCAAGATTGAGCATAGCAGTTAAGCTTTGGTCTTGTGAGTTGTCGGAGGAAGAATGAGATTCGAGTCTCAGGAACTCTCCTCAAAGAGGGAGGTATAGGACAGGAAAATTTAGAAGATCAACGTAAACTTTAATAGCAGTAATATAAAGTGAGTAATGAAACAGTTTGACGTCTAGAAAGATTGGTGAAAGCTAATAAGAGTAGGAGAGTTAACAAGCCCTAAACTACAGTTTATCAAGAGTATTATGTGTGGAACCACCCAAAAAATGTGATTCATACTCCGTACAGGAGCGAACAACGCCCCTATGCACAGCTAGCAACTGGAGTGGTGAGAAGTTTCGAAGGCCCTCAGAACAACCAACCTTCTAGAAGCTTGTTAGAAATAACACAATATGATCCTTCTAAGTTCTAAGAAAAATCTCGACAAAAGAAAATATCAAGTATATTAAGAACAGATGAAGGTTAGAGTTGTGTTTTCAAAGATATTGTTGAAAGAAACTGAGTTATTGAGATATTGAAAACAACCAAGTTTTCTTTAACTCAATTATGGGTACGAGATAAAACAGAGGTCTGTTGTTTAAAAGGTTACTCTCTTAATATCATTCATTTTCTGTTGAATGTGTCGTCTTTCAAATTGGAAGGAGTAATGATGAGTGATGGAGTTATCAGCCTAAGAGTGGAGAGGAGACACAGTAACAGATAGATCATTGATGTAAAATAGAAAATTAAGATAAATTCTGAGGAACACCACTATTGATAGATTTAAAGGATAAATGGTAGCTATCCACATCAGCAGCCATAAAACGACTGGAACATAATTCAAGAGAAGGTTATAAGAAAAGGATAAATACCGAGAGAGAGAGAAGTTTAGAAATTGAAACTTTGTGCAAGACTTTTTACCATAAGTCTAGCGACACAGCAAAAGTTTCACCGAAATACGGAAAAGCAGTGGACTAAGAGTCAGAGGGAAAGGAAAAAAGATCACCAGTCGAATTTTCCTACAGAAGTCATATTGGCAAGCACAGATATGATTAGAAGATCTAAGATGCTTCTAAATCTTCCGTTTAGGAGAGTAGATTCGAAACCCTTAGAAAGAACATAGGTTAAAGCGATAGGACGATAGATGAATTGTTGACTGGTGTTCCCCTAGGCTGGATGAATACACGTGTCCAACAGGAAGGAAAGGTTTAGGTTGATAGGCAGTGAGGAAACAGTTTACCAAAGCAGGGTGCAAGCTCAGAAGCACAAGTTTTGAGGACCACTGGAGGGATACCTTCAGAACTGTCCGCTTTCTTAGTGTTAAGCTCAGAGAGTGCAGAAATAACATTTTAATGAGTTGGAGCTAGGCGGAGAGATACAATATATAGCTCTGGAATTATGTAGAGTAGAATTAGAGGAAAAACGTTTGAGCAATTAGAAATTAAGACCGAGGAATTACCGTCAAAGATACAATAATAGGGAGAGAGGAAGAAGCTAAGTTAAAGTTGACGTTTTAAAATTAAAAAAATGTCAGAAAGATTGTGAGGTAAAATAACCAAAAAGATTGTTGCATTTTCTAAGAAGCTTTTTTAGGGTCACAAGAGTTGATTTTTTTGTCATTCCTTGATGAAATTTATACAAGCACGAATTTCAGAGTTGAAGAAACGA
>JABUQX010063957.1:22500-44151 GCA_015478945.1 Trachelipus rathkii
TTGAATAAAAAAAAAGGAACAGGGGAAAGATATGTAAGCGTAAAATGAAAAGATATTTTTTCCTACTCCAATCGAAACTTCATCTGTACTTAAAGATATAAACTTTGGTAATAAGAATAAAAAATCCCATTAAACAAAACGTTTAACCTGAGACCGCGCCAAGATAGCATTTCCTCACCCCCTGCTATCCAGACTTGATTGCAAAGAGCGAGTAGGGGGTGGTGGTGTGGGAGCCTTCTTCGACCGGGGTGGGAGGAAGGGAATTCCCATACTCAAACCTACTTTCAGGAAGTAAAGTTTATCAGTATCCAACCCTATTTAATGCAGGTCACAACATACGTCGAATTTGTTACCTCTTAGAATCTTCACACATTCCGGGCACTTCCAGACTCAGTATCGGACCGACTATCGAATGTTTTTTTATCTGAAGTTCTAAATAAGCAAAGAAGAATGGTCCAGGGATCTCGCTGTTACAGAGAGTAAGTAATCCTGTTACCAACTTTTATTTCTTCTAGCTTGTAAGATACATTGAATAGTTTTAAATGAAACTCCTGAGGTACGCCTCACAGGCCAGTTACGAATACAAAGCTATAAAGTTGAATCTTTAACTACCAATATTCAATACGCCACACATTTCACACAAGCGGTGCTATTACAATTTAAAAAGAATGATGTCCAAAAATTGTTATCGCGTTCAGCAAAAAGACACGTAAGACTACGGAATATACCGTCGGTGACAAACGAGACATGATAGTTCTAAAGAAGACTAATTCACCATCTGTGACACCGTATAAAGCGGCTGACTAGACTTACTCCACAATTTGCGGTAAAGTTCAAAGCAAGGCTATGGGCTTGTCGTTTGTATCGGCCCGATTTACATGATCTGCTATTCTCTTCCAAAATGTTATCCGTAATCGTCTCTCACGGAAAACGATTTAACGTTTTATTTTACAACCTGAAAGATTTATGGAGATCTGTAGAGAAATCCTCTGTGAACAGACGGTCTTTTTTATAGTTAGTAGATCCTGTTATTAGGAGCGTAGAAGAACGACTAAGCATTTTTAACACAGCTTACAGGTCCGTCCGAAGTATTCAATCTTACTAACGTCTGGTTTAGTTAGGCAATCTTCCCCAAAAGGATAAAAGGATTGGACCTTCTCAAAACATTCAGCATTCGTTCGGCCAGTACTCTCAAAAATCCCTAATCAAGTTTAAACCTATATGGACTGTAGCAGTGTGATCTCTAGCTGATAAAACGGTCCAACGCACACGAGGAGTGCGATACTAAAGTGATCATTCCGATCCAATGGTGCGGCAGCTTTGGGGCAGGACTCTTTCTACGCAACGTTCTCAAATAGCGGCGGCTCGCCGTCGTACAGGTATTCGATATCGATTCTACCGTTGCACATCCTCTATCCTTCTGGTATGCCATACGCATTTAAGAGCCAACTAATCACAAGTGGAACAAGCCGCCCTTTCACCTGCAAAGTTAAATACTAGAACAGCACCCTGTACTCATACATAGAATCGATCAAAAACAAAAAAACTCAATAGGGCAACCTTAACCAATTCTCTGTAATAGTTATTATCTGCGAATATCAACGAGTTAGTGAAATCAGACATGGAGGTAACGGCAATCACTTCTTTAATCTTCTGAAAAAAAATGATGAAAAACCGACGATAAATGTTTTTTTTGCCTCAGAGGAAAAGAAGGAAGTATATTTGCTATAAACCGAAAATAGCCGGGACAAATATTGGGGACGAACACAACGGGTCAGAAAATTGTAAACACGTCAACGTGAGACAACTCTATCTTACGTCAAATGACGAGCTCTCAACTAAACTACGTGTCACTTCTTTAATTGATTCATTAAGCTATCAAGGTAAAATCGTTATAATGACCATTCCAATTTTTATTAAGAGAAACATAAGGGGCCCTCTTATGTACGAGTTATATCGACAGCAGAGCCATTCAAACCCCTTTTAATTCTTGATAGATTCGCTATTCGTATAATGTTCTAAGAAAACTTTTTGAAGGTGTACCCAGAGTGAACATTATTCCACTATGATAATTAAAAATTTATTTTTTTCTAAATGATATTTTCTTTATAATTTAAAGAGGTTAAATATCGCATTTTGACCTAGCTAATATGATAATATTATCCATATCATACCTTATATATATATATATACTATATATATTATATATATAACTATATATATAACTATATAGTATATACTATACTATTATATATATATAATATAAAAGTTATATTTAAAGAGGAATATTGTAGACCTGGATACTTTTGTAAAATAGCATTTAACTTTTTTGTATAGTAGAAAATAAAATCAGAAAAGAGGTTTTGAATTTATGTCCTTTTTCCTCTTTTCTTTCCAATGTTCTTTAGTAAGATACGATAATAACAATTATTTCCGCGTGAAAAACCGCACACAACCCTCACTTGAGAGGAGGACTAGTGCTTGTAATTTATTCTCTGTCTTCATTGTATCTAAGTATTCCCTAATTCTACCGTTAGTTTAATATCCGGCTAACATATAACTGTTGGAAAAAAAAACTCTCGAAAAACAAAAAAAGAATCGATTGTTCCCTTCAGAGAACACTCCTCGTCAAATCTCTCTATACCCCTCTGTTCTCGGCAAATCTAAGCTTCTATCTGTCGTCGCAGACATACCATGGTTTGAATTTTGTTTCTGAAGCAGACGTATCCTTCCAGGGAAACGTTCATTTACGTTAATATATACTTATATATATATATATATAACATATATGAATTAATATTACTGATAATATAACTATATATTATAATACATATATTTACTATATATATATACTATATATCATATATATATAACTATAAAGCTATGTATCATTAATCATATAATTTGGTTATGATATAAGTATAACCACACAGCCACCTGACAATATATAATTACTAGTATATATATATATACACATCATATATAATATATATATATATAATATATAATATATATATATATCATTATCATGTATTATTAATAATGATATATAATATGATATAATAACAGCTATCCCATACATCATTATAATACTATATAATAATATATATACTATATATATATAATAATATAGCTATATTTATACATATATATTATTATATCAATACTAATTTTAATATATATAAATATATAATATATATATATATCATATATATAAATATATACTATACTATATATATGATAATAATTAATCATAATATTATAATAAATATATATATTATATAACTATATAATATATATTTAACACACTATAATATATATATATATATACATAACTATTAATATATATTGATATGATATTTATATATAAGGTAATTAATGTTTGTAAAACGTATGAAAAATAATAAAGTTTGAGAGTCAAAATTGTAAATTAACCCTATATATTATAATGTTTATTCATGCGATAGGTATAAAGAATGAGCTTATGAATGCTCATGATATAATGAAGAGTAGTAATTATATTTAGGAATAGCTAATTTTACAGTAGAGTTGATCTCCATCGAGGGGAAGCATGCTGATTTAATATTTAAGATTTTGATTATTTATTCAACAATTTTTAGGTCACCGGTATTTTAAACTACTCGGTATGGAGATTCGGGAAATTATCGATCCCATGTATGACCAAGAAAACTAATTACCCAGATGTCTAATCTCCGTAACACTAGGAGATTCGTTAAGAACGTTTATTTCGGGATCATCACAATTTTATCTATTTTAATAAGCATTGGACAGTCAGAGGAATGACATAATGCACATTCCCATTATCCCGTTTTTGACTTATTTTATACTTTGACACTTGACATATTTCCTAATAAGGTTCTTCTCTCTTACTTACTATATACTATATATAAATATACATATTATAATTTCATTTTATTTCTATTCTTATTATTTTATTAATATAATCTATTATTAATTATATAGCTGTTAATCATAATAATATAATGCTTTATAATAATGTGATTTTACATAGAGCAACATAATGATATATGATATATAAATAATATATATATATAATATATATATTCATATATCAATATAAATATATATATATATTTAGATATATAATACATATAATATTATATAATATATATATATAATTAATTAATTTTAATAGAATATAGTTATTATACTTTATATTATTACTATTATATTACTTATATCTCATTTTACATTTTTATAAAAAAGATCGTTTACAAAAATACTTTTTTTATCAGGTTGTCGGAATAATTATCATTGTAGATAGGTATTTCAAAAGTTTCTATAGATACATATAGACAATAGGCGCTATCTATCAGATTAAATAGGTTTGATGAGTGCTTATATTGTACTAAGGGCTTATGTTATATCTAAAAAATTGTGTAAGTTCATTTAACTATCATAATTTAGTACGCTATGAATCTATAAATATACACATTTTAAGGTTATAGACAAATCATCAAGTGATCGTTAGAATATATGTCTCTCTGAGTTAGTAGACCAATTATTCTGATTTCTCAAATTTATATTGCTATTTGTTGATATATAGTCAAAGTCACTTAATTCTTTTATTCTGAGAGGAAATAAACATATATTATATTAGTATTGCAACTCCAGACATGAATTTGGCTGGAGCCTGGATAATCATCGTACTCTGATCTAAGTCACTACTGTGATTATATTAATATATAAATTAAACAGAATTTGATATGGGCTAGAGTTTTTTCGAAATTCATCTTGAGGTCCAATGTTCGCTGTCTAATGATATTTAGGTGATGAAGGCGGCTTAGTGTATTATCAACTGAATTATATCTATGGCTAACTCTATTTTGATATAGAAATTAGTAAAGTTGAAACCATTAGTACCATCTATTGTAAAAGACACACGATGTTCTGCATCATACTGACTCCCGTTAATTGAGACAGATATATAGAAATATAATTCTGCCATATAAGTGTAAACATTTGAACAAAACGGTAGTAATTTACCATATTTATATATATACTTTCACGTTTACTTTACCGTATTTATTGTAAGTATACCTCTCTGCACTTAGCATAAGGTTATTAATATTGTAATGAGTAATTTTTTATAGTACTACTGGCTATACACTCATGCTGAATAATGTTTATTATCTACTAATTTATACTAATTATATTGTTAAGAATTGTCACGTATTACGAACGTTATAGGATTGATACTCGACGGACCTGAGTAAAGTTTAAATAATATTATTTCTACATCAGTTCTATATGGATATTTTAGTATTAACTGTTCTAAATAAGTAATTTAGCGATATCTTACTTATATATACTTTCGTGGTGATATTTCCTTTCCGGTACATTATAAGAACGTGTCCAAGATTTGGCATATTGGATCATAGTATTAGAGGGTGTGTTTGCATTAGCTCTATAGAGCTTGCTTAATTAGATACATTAAAGCGATCAATAACTAGTATTATATGAGTGAGATTAATTAAATACTTCTACGTAGTGTTACCACGATTGTAGTATTAAGAAATAGTCTTTACTTGCGATAGTTTACCCGTATTTACACGAGTTAATATATTATTTTAGTGATTTATGTAGTCTGGTTTTAGCTTGAGTATAATGATAAACTAAATTATTTGATAATATCTTTATATATATTGTATTATGTAATAATGCCGACTTAGTAGTATGACCTAGTTATAGTTATACGTATCTGATAAATTTAGAAGATTCCAATATGTATTTTAAGTACTGGTATAGGTTGCTAGGGGCTCCTAGAGCAGTTTTCAATTAATATAAACTATACTTATCAAATGGTTTACTGCAGGAGAAGATAATATATATTGAAGTATGATAGTATAATATTAATATATTTCAGTATTGCTACCTTATGACCAGCGATGATCTGAACCTATTATTCAATTATAATTAACTATGTCGTATATAAATAATATAAATAGTATTCGAAGGTCACTATATATAATGATATGATAATGTACGGCTAATGTTGAAATTCTAGCTAATAGGTGTTATACATCCGTAATGTTTCTGCTATATTAATAGGTTTGAATAATGATAAATTACTATATACCTGATAACGGGTATTGTGTACAAGTTAGGATATAATATACTTATAGATATAATATAATTTACGTGAATAGAGATATCCAAATTCGCTCTTTCGATACTAGTCTGGAGTAAGGGAGTCTAGAAGGTATGCATGCTGGCGTGTATATCAGGTTTATAATAATAAAGTATTAAATGTATTCCTTATATATGAGTATCGATCTATATAATAAGTACAATGAATGATTGTTATTATACTTATCTAATCAGACAATAATATTCTATTATTTTACGGCTTACATTATTATTTTACCGTCTGTTTTTTTATTCACGTTTCTATGTATACTTACGAGGTTTATTTTATTTTTACTTTTCGTTATTTACTTTTTTTTAATTAGAACGTTTTATATATATATTAGCGTCTTATTTTGCCTTTATTACTATCCATAGCCTACTTTATTCGTGATTTTTATTTTATGATTGACTATAAATATATATATATCTATTAAGGCATAAGCATCGTCTCTGCGGCTTATGTCGTAGACTGCGATCGAGGTGACGCACTCGATATATCCTTAGGACGTATTATTGCCTATGTGTCACTGGCAGCTATTTTTTAGTCTAATTTAGGTTACCTTTGATTTAAACATAGGTTATGTAAGTAGAGTTAGCTGAACACGGAACGCAATAAATAATTCATCCTATAAATACTATTTCCTCTGCTTCTTGAACCATTGTAAATTTTCACTTTAATTATTTAATTAATTATTTAGGAAGCTTCTTTCTTATAAGTAGTTACTATATAATAATGCTTTCTGAAATCGGAATATAGGTATGCGTTATTATATTACTTGTACCATATCTTTCATTTATAGTAATATAATACACTCACGATAATTGATTACAGTATATATATGTGTTATACTCTATACTAGATATATTAATGTAATGATGTTAACAATATTATATCTCATTGTAACTCTTACATATTTATTTTTAAGAAGACTACTCTTAACTCAAAGATATGGTATTTTAATAGTAGTATTACTACATATTTGAGGGTCTATTAACTACTATCGGTATTATAAAATAGGCTATATAATACCATGGAATCTTTCTACTGCTGAAGGTGAATACAAATGGTAATTAATTCAGGTGTCATTTTTGAGACCATTATTATATAGTATACCATCTATATATAGGTATAATAATTAGTTCATTACTTTTAAGGATTTTTTATTGTATATAATCGTTGGATTCTACGATATTAGAGTTGCATGTTAGCTATGTAGAGATAATGACATTTACGACAGGATATAATATATACTGCAGTATAATGGTAATAGTAAATATATTTAAATCATTTCATTCTTTTAAGATATTCTTTTACTTGAGGTTGTGAATACTTTTAAAAAGTATGTATTTACCATAGTTATTATCACTTCGTGAGTTAACGGTTGTATTTATACTAAGACATAAACTATATATCATTACATTCAATACTGATAATGTGTTTTAAACTAATTTTTGTGTTTATAGTAATACAATATTATATTATAGGCTATAATATGAACACATCGTTAATACCGTATTGTAAGTAACCCGACTTACTGAAATACTTATTTTATACTCATAGTATATTATATTATATATTATATATTATGCATATTTAGAATATTAATCTCCAGTCTCTGTCTCAATGAGTGTTCGACCGCTAATGGCCTCTAAGATTTCTCTCGGTATTTGTGATACAGTTGTGTTAGAGTAGTAATCAGCAGATGTGTCTTAGGTGCATGCGTTATCTATTTTTATAAGCCCAGAGGCGGATGAACAATAGATTATCTTCAAAATACACTTAAATGTCGACATTGGTTAGCTTTATAATCTCTCACTTAATCGACTAGAGTGCTTTTTTTGTCAAGTAATTTATTGTCGATCCAAATTGTTCTTATAAGTGTGCTGAATATATTATATGTGAAGTATAATTTCTTGTATTTGATATAGCATAATTTTGAATTTCTTGGTTAGATATCATAGGAGTACTCTAGAATAGGTCCATTGTCAGTTGTGTTGAGGCGAGCAGTTCAAAATAGTAGAGTAATAATGATCTTTTTCTCTCATCTCTATTGTTCTGATTATAAGAACTAAAATCTCGATGACTATTCAATACTCCTTTTTGTATTCCGCACTTTGACTACTCAATTAGTATTGGCCCCTAGTATAATATGAACCTATCTGTTGTTTCAACATTTTCAGTAAAATCCCGGCTCTATGTGCGAATTATTCCGTCTAATATTTAGACAATTTCATTGCTAATTAATGTTTTTCTTACATTTTCGTTGACTTTTGCTTAATGCTTGTCCTTATACATTCTAATGACATCTCTTCTGAGCTTCCTTTGGTATCTTCTGTCTTAGTTTCTGTCTCATCGCGATCCAATGAGTCCCTTGGGCATTAAATGGTCCCTCATTAAATTAATTATATTTAATGATTAATAATTCTTAAAGTAATTATAAATAATCATACATTATATATTATTTGAAGATTTAGCATCTGTATTGTCTAAACCTGCAGAAAAGGAAAGGTCAAATCTTGAAAAAAGCAAAATTACTTCTGTCACTACTGTTGTTACTTTCTCTGTTGCATTATGAATTTTTACCTCTTGACAGTCCCCTGATCGGTCCCGTGTTACAGAAAAAAACAATATCTCTGTCGTACAGACTAAAGGCCTCTATTTTATATAGTTACTGATACTTTTATATTGCCACCCAACGTCGTATTTCTGTTATTATCCGATACCCAGTGTACCAGGTAAGGTGATTAGACTGGGTGCTGTGTTTATTATTTAACCTAAGTATCTTTAGCCGTGGAGGCTCATGTTCTATTATCCTCCTATGACATACATGAAGTAAAGATACTTATAAGATAAAGCCAAAGTATTTGCCGGTATTATAAGATTATGTACTTTCTTAAATCTGCATTATTTAATATTCTTTAAGAATTTACCTTAATGATAATGGCACATTAGTCGATGAAAGAATATGCTAGCGTACTTTGAGCTTTATAATATAAACCACTAATACATATTCTGATAACCATATATAATCACAACAACATAATGGGCATACGAAAAAATTCAATTAAAACTAGACTTAATTGAATAAAATTAGGAAAGATAAGCTCTGAGTTGTACGTTAACGCAATTATCTAATCATGACTCTGGTATAGACTTTCTTGTTAATACAACTATAACCGCACGAAATATAAGACTTATATAGTGCTAACGATTTGTCTGTGTTCATGGAGAGTTATAGTATTGAAGTATGCTATCTTATTCATCTCCATATGTTTGATCGTACTATTAGCGGACATTACCCAAACGGAGTTCTTCTCATCCGTTCTTAATTTTTACTTAACCATAAATTACCACAGGAATGTGTACTCGCTAAGTATGGGCAAACGATAAATATTGGAACTGGTTCTCCGATATAAAAAACATAATAGATAAAAAAAAGAACATAAAAAAATATATAATAAAAATATTCGTATTTCTCTTTTTTCGAAAGAATTTCCTTAATTCAGAGTAATATAAAATAAATATAATATAATTACAATATAGAGAAGTAGGCATAAATAAAAGAATATGATGAACTATTTATTAAACAGAAGTAGTAAGTCGGGAGGTTCCGAGGGCAAGCTCCGTGTGAGGCGGTGTAAATGAATATTTATATGATAAGAAATTGTTCCATTTAATGTAGGATAATTTTTTTGACATGTGAAGGATAAACTTGTGTACGAAGTCTTTGATAGCCTCTAAACTGTATAGGTCTGTTTAATGTGTACATATAGTATTAATTTATCGGTAGCTATTCCTTTTACTAAGCTCTAGTGACTATCTCAGTGACGATTATTATTATTAAGTAAGATAGTAATATTACTATATTAATATTCTATTTAATATATTATAATATTAATATATATAGTATAATATATATATATATATATGATATATATTATAATTATATAGTATTATACTATAATATATATATATAACTATATATTCATATATATATTATTATATATTTAAGTATTATAATATAAATGTATATAAATCATTAATATTAAGATATATTATATATTTATATATTATTTATATATATATATATAGTATATTTATATATTAATTATATTATATATATTTATATATAGTATAATATATATATATACGTACTAATTTATATATATTTAATTATTAGAATATATATAATTATCATGGGCTGGTGGCTGTTATTTATGTTTTATATGTCTTATATAATCTAAGAATATAATATAATATATATTAATTAATATATTATATAATATTATATATAATAATTATATTAACTAATAATAATCATAATATATATATAATAGATATTTATTAAGTTTTATTTATTATATTAATATATTATATTATGCATATTATTATGATATATTAGGATATAATTATATCTATAAAATTCTATTATCCATTATACATATATATATATATATATTATATATATTATAATTATATATATATTTAATCTAAATATATTTCTTAATATTATAAATATTTTTTTTAATAAAGTTTTCTTTCATTATGTTGTTGTAATTTAGTGAAGTAAATACTTAAAATATATGATATATATTAGCTTAATATCATATGATTAATAATATATTATATATTATATATATATATTACTACCAATAAAAAAAGAATATGCAAACGCAAGATTTATGATGCATAATATAATTATATTATATATATATAATATATTTATATTTAGATTAAGTATATATATATTATACTAATATAGATTATATATAATAATACTATAATATATCTGTATTAATATATATAATTATATATAATATAATTATTTAATATATTAATATTAATATATAATGTAATATAAATTATGATCTCGCGTTGCCACCTAATATCTGATAAGCATCCTATTCCAGGTAGACGCTCGGCATCGCTTCAACGGATCCGGCATCCTTTCTGTATTGAAGTAATCGAGACTATTACAATCTGATCTCAATAGGCGTGGGTTGATTTATTTACGCCCTCTCAAAAGAAATTATTAGCAGGTTTTTGAATCTTGTTAAATATTAAACGTGATATGATCTCTATATCCTTATATTACGTTTGAATAGTGTAGCTGAGTGCACAATAAACAAAGTCAGTACGTTTGTCTGCGGTCGTGGCCATCTTGTAGAAATCTATTATTGTTAGGTAAGATATAGTAGTGCTACAACCATTTGTAGTGCTCTCTGCTAACGTTCACTCCATCTCTATCTATCGCCACCTCTCCCCCTCACTCGCGCGAAACTACGAGATTTTGATACTTTCTTCGGACGTGAGTAGACTCCTTCGAGACTTCAATACTCGATCTAAAAAGACGGCTATGCTTCTCGTTATTTGCTTGTAGTCATCTAGCGCGAGAAACTCATCAACATAAACATTATTATATTTCTTGGAATTATTATTACCATATACGGATGGTGGAGCTGTATTGAATCAAAGACAGTTCAAAAGTGAGGTATATGTTCTACCCTGCTCAGGGTTCCTGTAAGTCTATGTATAAGTAATATCCTCATCGTTGGCTTCTTATACTTGACTATGTCAAATTAGTCGCTACTCCCAGTCGCGAAGCTCGCCCATACGCCTCACGCTTCCACGCCCCACTCCCGAGAGATCTACTTCTCAGTAACAAGTCCTATTTCTATTTTCCAATTATCATTAGGAACTTAGGTTTACAATTTCAGTGAAATTATTTTGCTCACACAGTCAGATAGGCAGGACATAACAAATATATCGTGTGTAGTCTACCTAGACAGTCTCTCTATTACACGTTTGTATACAGTAAAATTCTTACTCAGGCTTCCTCCATTGGCTTCCTCACGAAAAAAAAAAAATAAAGAAAAAAAAAAATAAAAAGGGAACTAAAGAATTAAAAGATTATGTAATAGAGAATAGAGACTACGCTACGAGACAAGAATAATCGAAATTACAACACAAATAATAATTAATAAAACGAAAAAAATTCACAAAAATAAGAAGACAAAAATAATACTAAAATACATAAAGGAAAAAGAAAAAGAAAATAACTTACAAAATACAACAATAAAAATCGTCAAAATGGCGTTTTATACGAAACAACTGATTTTGGTAAGTGCTTTATAACCGAACATGAAACAAGTTAGAGACTGCTCGATGTTACTCTACCTATGATGCTAAAAGGAGAAAAAGATACTGTGTACAAACACTGTTACAACTGCTTACGTTAACGGTTTTCAGACATTAAAGAATCTAGAACGTACCACTGTATCAGATTATAAGGCATGACTAACACAGTTCTGCACGGGAATAGGAATCATTTTTAAAGCGACGAGCCAGTCCGAGAAGACGTAGTATCTTCGACGCCTTCACTAATTGAGCTATATAGAGGAATAGTAGTAGAAACGCTAATCCGTTTCTCGAGTCACATTTTCTCATATTTCGATTCTTAAAATTTGCATTTATAAGAATCTAAATAAACATTTTTATTTTCACAGACTCTAACACTGTAATTACAATTCTATGATATATTGAAAGAGTTAATAACAGACATTATAACATAAGAAAAATTAATGATAACTGTTAACAATAAAAGAACTTTTAAAGATTCTTTTGATATTTGATCTTTAATTTTTTATTGCATTTCCTATAATGTTATGAATGTTCATCATAATATGATAATAATCAAAATGTTACAGTAATTATTGGTGTAAAATTAAACAGATCTTACAAAATCAATATAGTAAATGACAATACTTTATTAAATTCCCTATAAAGTTACGAACTAACATCTTGTTATAACCATTACTTTATAATGTTATTGCAAGTATTCATATTACCTTAAATATTCAAAATACAGTAAAATAAATCTAACAGCATCAGGTAGTATTTTCACATTTCAGAACTGAATATTTTGCCCTAATTTTTCATATATTTTATACTTAAATACAGTTATTTTAGATTTTCTAACATATGTGTTAATAATGTGTTATATTTAACATCTGTTAACAAAAAAAAATTCACATATTGTCACCTAAAAGCAATACCTATTTGTTCATTAATTGGTATATAAACTTAAGTATTTGATTTCCATTAAATCAATTTCTAAGTTGTATCGGAAAACCAGGTATAAGCTTATGCAAATAGCATTTTCATGAAACCAATAAGATTTTTATAGATTTATAAAAGCAATTTTGTTTTAAAGTTTCAAATCTGTTAGAAAAAGGGATTACCTATCTTAAATGTCGCACCAAGAAGGATTTTCCAAATTGATGCAAATATGCCAAATTTAAGAAAAATCGTATTCTTAGAAGTTAAAATTTTTTATATTAAAACAGGTTTTTCACAACTAATGAAGATATTTGGGTATATAACAGAATATTGGAAATTTCATTAAAAAGACGTCAATTTAAGACACCTAATAACTAAAATAAAACGTCATTTCTATCTTTATCTTTCCTGTTTTCTATATATAAAAACTAACACACACATTTTATATTTCATAATGCTGAATACGTGTCTAAAAACTTATATCAGATTTTTAAGAAATTACCAATATCAATTCGAAATGTATGAATTTAGGAAAAATCGTAACCTTTAGAACTAAATTGTAATGTGAAAATTTAAGAAAAGCAGATAAATTTAGAAGTCTAAAATTTCTCTATTAAAACAGTGGTTATTCATAACTAAATTATAGGTAATTAAAGACAAATATGAAATTTCAATTAAAATGTCAATTTAAGAAAACATACTATAAAACAACAATTAAATTCTCTTTTCTGCTTTTTTTGAAATTTCTATTAATAAACATTATTTTTTCAAATAATACTGAAAAATCTATCCAGTTAAAAAACTCAAAATTTTAAGATTTCACAAAAAATTTTCAAAAAATGTTAAAATTTGTAAAATCGATACTTTTAAAGTTCTAAATTTGTCATGTGTAAAATTTATAAAGAAACAAGAAGTAATTTTAGACAGTTCCAATAATTTTTATTAAACAAACAGGTTTTCACTCAAATAATGAAATTACTTTGGTATATTAAAAACAAGATATTGGAAATTTCACATTAAAAAGAACGGTCAATTTAAGATGCGACCTACAAACTATTAAAAATTCACTTTTCTGACTGTTTTGAAAATTAAGCATTTCCAATGAAACTACATAGTAGATTATATATTTATTATTTCAAATGCTGATAATACCGATAAAATACTCAATTTTAAGATTTAGCAAATATTATCAACTGTGTAAAATCTTAGGAAAAGAGTCGTACTTTATAGAGTTTCTAAATTTGTAATGTGAAAATGTTAAAGAAAAAGCGTAATTTTGAAGTTAAATTTTTTTATTAAGAACGGTTTTCATCAAACTAATGAAAGATTTGGTATATAAAAACAAATATTGAAATTTCATTAAAAAACGTCAATTTAAGACACCTAAAACTATTAAAAAATTCACTTTTCTGCTTTTTGAAATTGCATTGAAATGAAACACATTATTTAATTTTCAAATGCTGAAAAATACGTTAAAATCTCAAATTTTAAGAATTTAACAAATAATTTTTTTAAATGTTGAATTTAGGAAAAATCGTACTTACTTTCAAATTCTAAATTTGTAATGTGAAAATTTAAGAAAAAGCGTAATTTTAGAAGTTAAAATTTTTTATTAAAACAGGTTTTCACAACTAATGAAATATTTGGTATATAAAAACAAATATTGAAAATTTTCATTAAATGCATGACAAGTGAGTGATAAAAGAGAGACTTAATAATCTCTTTTTCTGCTTTTTGAGAAATTGCACATTTCAATGAAACACAATTATTTTTTTTCCATTGCTGAAAATACCGTTAAAAATCTCATTTTAAGTGATTTACCAAAATAATTTTCAAATGATTGATATTTAGGAAAATCGTGTAACTTTTAAGAGTTCTAATTTGTAATGTTGAAAATTTAAGAAAAAGAGTAAATTTTCTTAGGAAGTAAAATTTTTATTAAAGAGATCATGGTATTTCACCATAACTAAATAAACTATTTTGTATACTTAAAAGGACCAAATATTGAAATTTCATTAAAAACGTCAATTACAGACACCTAAAAAACAATTAATAAAATTCTCTTTTCTGCTTTTTGAAATTGCATTTTCAATTGAAAACACAATTGTATTGACCCAAATGCTGAAAATTCCGTTAAAAACTCATATTTATTAAGATTAACAAATAACTTTCAATGTTGAAATTGTAAGGAAAAATCGTAAGACTTTCTAAGTAGTTATCTGTAATAATTTGTAATGGTGAGAAATTTAAGAAAAGCGTAATTTTAGAATAAGATTAAATCTTTTTATTAAAAACAGGTTTCACAGCTAAATGAAATATTTGGTATCATAAAAACAGAATTATTGAAAATTTACATTAAAATAACGTCAAAATTTACAGGACACCAAAAACTATATATAATTCGCTTTTCTGCTTTTTGAAATTGGAGCATTTAATGAAACACATTATTTTATTCATAAAATAGCTGAAAATAACCCGTTAACAAACGTCAATTGTTTAAGTATTTACCAAATTAAATTTCAAATGTTGAATCTTTAGGAAAGTCGTACTTTTATGAGCAGGTCTAAATTTGTAATGTTAAAATTTAAGAAAAAGCGTGATTTTAGAAGTTATAATTTTTTTATTAAAACAGGTTTTCACAACTAATGAAATATTTGGTATATAAAAACAAATATTGAAATTTCATTAAAAAACGTCAATTTAAGACACCTAAAACAATTAATAAATTCTCTTTTCTGCTTTTTGAAATTGCATTGCAATGAAACAATTGTCTTTTTTCAAATCTGATATGACTGTTAAATAACTCAATTTTGAAGATTTTACCTAAAATATTTTCAAATGTTGAAATTTAGGAAAAATCGTACTTTTAAGAGTTCTAAATTTGTAATGTGAAAATTTAAGAAAAAGCGTAATTTTAGAAGTTAAATTTTTTTATTAAAACAGCGTTTTACTACTAATAAAATATTTGAAATTGGAATCGGACACCCCTATTGATAATTATCATTTAAAAAATACGAGTTAATTAAGAACAACCTAAAACATCATTAACAAATTCTCTTTTCTGCTTTTTGAAATTGCATTTCAATGAAACACATTATTTTTTCAAATGCTGAAAATACCGTTAAAAACTCAATTTTAAGATTTACCAAATAATTTCAAATGTTGAAATTTAGTGAAAAATCGTACTTTTAATAGTTCTTAAATTTGTTAATCGTTGAAAATTTACAGAAAATTAGCGAGTAATTTAAGAAGATTCACTTTTTTTTATTAAAAACTGGTTTTTACACTAACTAATGAAATATTTCGGATATAAACACAAATATTTGAAATTCCATAAAAAATGTCAACTTTATAGAGACACCTAAACAATAATTAAATTCGCTTTTCTGCTTTGTTTCGAAATTTGCATTATCACAACTGAAACACATTCGATTTTTTGAATATGCTGAAAAAACTACGTTAAACCAACTACAATTTAAAGATATTACCAAATTATTTCAAATGTTGAACTTTAGGCAAAAGTCGTACTCTTTTTGAAGAGTCTCTAAAATTATAATAATGTGAAAATTTGAAGAAAAAAAGGCGAGTAATTTTAGAAAGTTTAATTTTTTTATTAATAACCAGGTTTCACAATAAATGAAATATATTGGTATATAATAACAAATTATTGAAATTTCATTAAAAACGTTAATATAAGACACACTTAAAACTAATAATGAAATTCGCTTTTCCCGCTTTTTTGAAATGCATTTCTGAAATCACATTAGTTTTTTTCAAATTGCCTGAAAATACCGTTAAAAACCAATTTTAAGAATTACCTAAAATATCTTCAAATTTGAATATTTTAAGGAACAAATCGTACTTTTAAGAATTCTAAATTTGTAATAGTGAAAAATTAAGCAAAAGCGTAATTTTTAGAAGTAGTTAAACTTTTTTTATTAAAACAAGGTTTTCACATACTAATGAAAATATTGCGGATATATAAAGAACAAAATATCTTGAATTTTAAGTACAAAAATGTCAATCTTACGACACCTAAAACAACAATAATTCTCTTTTCTGGCTTTTTGAAAATTGCATTTCACATGAAACACATTAGTTTTTGAAATGCTGAAATCCCCGTTAAAACCAATCTCATATTAAGATTTAATACAAATAATGTTCAAATGTTGAAATTTATAAATAATCGTAACTTTTAAGATTCCTAAATTTGTAATGTGAAAATTTGCGGTACAGCGTATTTTAGAAGCAAAATTTTATCTTAATAAACAGGTCATTCAAAATCAAAATGAAATATTTGGTAGTAATATTTAAGATATTACAAACTTATCATTTAAAAAACGTCAAATTAAGACACCAAAACTATTAATAAATTCATATTTCTGCTTTAAATAGCATTTCAATGAAAACACATTATGTTTTCAAATGCTGCTGAAAAAACCGTTAAAACTCAATTTTAAGATTTAGCAAATAGATTTTCAAATGTTAAAATTTAGGTGAAAAATCGTACTTTTTAAGAGTTTTCTAAATTTGGTAATGTGAAAACTTATATCAGAGAAAGATAGCGATTTTATTAGAAGTAAAATTTTTTATATTAAAACAGGTTTTCCAACAACTAATGAAATATTTGGTATATAAAAACAATATTAAAATAATTTCTCATTAAAAAACGTCAAATTTAAGACACTATAACTAATTTAATAAATTCTCTATTCTGTTTTTTGAAATTGCATTTGAAATGAAAACAGTTATTTTTTCAAATGCTGAAAATACTGTTAAAACAACTCAATTTTAAAATTTAACAACTATTCAAATGTTGAAATTTAGGAAAAAATAAACCGTACTTTTAAAAGTTCTAAATTTGTATGTGAAAATTTTAAGCAAAAGCGTAATTTTAGAAGTTAAAAATTCTTATTAAAGACAGGTTTTCACAACTAATGAATATTTGGTTATATATAAAAACAAATTATTGAAATTTCATTAAAACGTCAATTTAAGGACACCTAAAACAATAATAAATTCTCTTTTTCTGATTTTTTGAAATTGCATATTTCAATGAAACACATTATTCTTTCAAATGCTGAAAATACGTTAAAAACCTTCAATTTTAAGATTTACCAAATAATTTCAAATGTTGAAATTTAGGAAAAACTGTACTAAAAAACGTCTCTAAATTTGTAATGTGAAAATTTAAGAAAAAGCGTGAATTTTTAATAGTTGAAATTTTTGTTATTAATAACAGGATGTTTACACAAACTAATAGAAATATTATTCGGTATTATAAACAAATATTTGAAATTTCATTAAAAAAATACGATCAAGTTTAGACACTAATAACAATTATATAAATCTCTTTCTGCTTTTTGAAATTCCATTTCAATGAAACATTTCATTTTTTCAAATGCTGAAAAAATACCGTTAAAAACTCATAAGTAATAAAGATTTAACAAATAATTTAAAAATGTTGAATTTAGGAAAAAATGTACTTTTAAGAATTCTATATATTGTAATGTGAAAATTTAAAGAAAAGCGTAATTTTGGAGTTAAATTTTTTTATTAAAAGCATTTTTTTTCACAAACTAATGAAATATTTGGTCAATAAAAAATTAAGTATTGAAAATTTTCATTAAAAACGTCAATTTTAAGACACCTAAAACAATTTAATAAATTACGCTTTTTTAATATGATTTAAGAAAAAAAAAACATCATTAATTTTTTTGAAATGTGCTGAAAATACCCGTTAAAACTCAATTTTAAGATTTGACAAATAATTTCAATGTTGAAATTTAGGAGAAAACGTACTTTTAAGAGTTTAAATTGTAATAATGTGAAATTGTTATATAATTAAGGGTAATAAAAAATTTTTTTTTTAAAAGAAAAAGCTTTTTTTTAAAATTTTTTATTCAAATAGGTTTTCAAGAGAATATTTGGTATAATAAAAACAAATATTAGAAATTTCGGTAAAAAAGTGTCTATTTTATAAGACACCTAAACAATTAATAAATTTCTTTCTGCTTTTTGAAATTGCATTTCAATGAAACACATTCTTTTTTTCAAATGCTGAAAATACCGTTAAAGAACTCAATTTTAAGATTAACAAATAATTCAAATGTATCCTGAAATTAGGCAAAACGTTATTGCCTATTTACCAACGAATGTGTTTAAAGAATTCTAAATTAGTAATGTAGAAAATTTAAGCAAAAGCGTAATTTTAGAAGTTTAAAATTTTTTTATTAAAACAGGTTTTACACAACTAATGAAATATTTGGTGTAAAAAAAAAACAAATATTGAAATTCATTAAAAAAAGATCAATTTAAGACACCTAAAAACAACTTTTAACCATTCTCATTTTCTGCACTTTTTTGTGAATTAGCATTTCAATGAAACACTACATTATTTCTTTAAATGCTGAAAATCCCGTTAAAAAACCGCAATATTAAGATTTAACAAATAAATTTCAAATGTTGAAAATTTAGGAAAAAAATCGTACTTTTAAGAGTTCTAAATTTGTAATAGTAAATTTAAGAAAAACCGTCTTTTAGCTGCTAATCTCCTGTTCATGATAAAGGCATATGTCATATCGCTGTATAGAAAATGATGCATATATATAGTATATATTATATATTCTTATTTTATATATATATATATATTATGTACGATATCTATATATATATATATAATATATATATTTAATAATATTATAATATATTAGTTTTATAAATTAATTATATATATATATCCAAAAAATATAACAAAAATAAAATACCACACCTTTACATGTTGAGTATGTGACTTTATACTATTTATATTGCAACGTAGAGGTTTATTTAACTGATTTTATTTATTTTTCTTTTAATTTTATCGTTTCGGTTTCGTATCTATATTTTTTGGCGCCCACTTACGTTATCGGGGCCTAAGCTCTAGCTTTTTTTAGCTTATAGGTAAATCCGGCCTGGATCATAGTATAGCCTCGTTACTTACTATCAATTACTAAGCAGCACAATTAGAAAGTCAAAACATATATACAAATTTCACCTGAAATCAGAAGTTAAATAGATAGATATAAACAGGAGCGGGGGCGTGATTTGTGACCCTGCTGAAGAGAAAAGGAAATTAGAATTAATATAAAAGTCCAATGAAAAATAGAAGAGAAACAATTAACCTATTGAGAAAGAAACTGAGCTTCCTCTTCGCAAAATAAAATTTATTTATATCTTCAAATATTTTTTTAATATATATATATATTATATATATTATATATACTATATATGTATATATATATATGATATATATACTATTTATATATATATATATACTATATAGGTATATATTATATATATATATATAGATTGTCGGTATATATACATTATTCTATATTATACTATTATACAGTTATATTTATAATATTTTATATATATATATATATAAAAGTAGTATAATATACTAACCATGAGGTGGGCATCGTGTACTCATAAAAGTGTTCCGTTTCGTTACTCTCTTCACTCGTACTCGGCAAAAGTAGTTCCGTTTATCGTTATTTCCCTTCTCTCTTTCCGTCTTTGAGAGGAAAGTAACGAAGTGCCGCTGCTCCGTTACTGTCTCAATACCCGTTCTTTTAGCTTTTACTATGACATTAGTGACGTGTATCTTAGGTATTTTATTTTGGTTTGTGTATTAATTTTTCAACATTTTCTGATTCTCCTGTAACAACATATCCCTCATGTAAGACCTAGCGCACTCAGACTTAGTCCTTTACATCCACCAACCTTATTTAAATTGCACCAGCCACTTCCTGCCATTCAGCGACTTCCTGCTACAACTCTTGCATCATTACGCTTCCGTTTTTTAATCCAACATATATACTAATTATTTTAAACTCTAACATTTCCTTATTTTTCCAGCTGCCTCACTCATCTAACATAATTCATTCATCAAAACTACCGAGGACTATCCTCACTCACACCCATAACCTTTACTCTTATCTACGTCTTACATTCAATATATCTCCTTTTAACAACACAAATTCTTCGTTTTGTCAGTGCCAAATCTCTCTACTCGAATCCTCTTCAACTCTCTCAGATGGTCGCTAAGTAACATACAAATATCAAATCATGTTCCGCATAGTACAATAAGGTAGTGGGGCAACCCTCCATTTCCTTCCATTCTCCATCATAGTCTAACACCATCTCCTGCCACTTTCCACCTCTAATTCTTTCAATTAACCCAATCCATTGCAAATTGATAACCAACAGACAACACATCCCGCTCACTCTGCTATTAATATTAAAAAATCACTTTCAACTCCATTACACACGCTTCACTATCGTCATACATTCTTTGGATTATTCAGAAGCTTAACCACCAACACCATATGAATCTATAACACCTATCCGTAGAGCTTTCCCTATTATCCTATCAT